>JAADWV010000030.1:0-112109 GCA_023336295.1 Pythium folliculosum
ATAAAGAATCTCGCAACTCGGCTTGCCCAACAGCACTAGGGACCGACCAATTTAACGTGAACGAGTGCAAGCGCTCGTCGGTAGGACTTGCTCTCATGATTCCACGTGAAGCTATAAAGGCTTCGCCAACAAGCAGCACTTTCGTGGTGCTCTCTAGTCTAGGAAGTGCTGGTCAAGGATCGCTTTGAACAGCGTTCTTACATACCTCTATGAATCGATGCACCCATTGCAGCAGAGACCAGCACAAGTTGCCCACGCCAAGCGCTTCCACGCCGTTGCTTGGCGCGACCCACTGACACTACGAGTCCGATAGCACCGGCGCAATGTCTATGCGTACGTGTATGATCAGGCGGGATTGCATTACTCTACAAAAATGGAAAATCTAAGCAAAATCGGCGGCGGCCTTGCTCGAGCCGGCCGGACAAACGGAGGGGGGGAAACCTACCGGGAAACCAAAACTGCGCGCACCACACTACTCCTACGCTTCGTCATCGCTCTCACGACTGGGCACGCTCGTACACGAGCGTCGCAGCGACCACGAGATCCTCGGCCGTGAAGCGCGCGAGCCCGCCACGCTGCGCCGGCGTGAGCAGCGCGAGCTCGTCGCGCGAGAGCGCGCGCGCGTCGTCGACGAGCCGGCTGCGGTACACGCGCACGTGCACGACGAGCTGGGCGGCGGCCGGCTCGCCCGCGGGCACGATCGTCAGCTGCATGCAGTACGACGGCATGTCGAGGCTGTACGCGAACGTGTCGAGGTCCAGCACGATCGCACCGTCGTCCGTCTGCCGCAGCGCGCCGCGGTAGTCGCCGACGACGGCGCCGGCGCCAGGCTGCTGCCAGAGCGCGGCGCCCAGGCCGTTGGGCAGCGCCGAGGACGCGTGCAGCTGACCGTCGAGCGAGTGCGCGCTCCAGAGCTCGACGAAGAGCGACCACGCGGACCGCACGCGCAGCGTCGCGGCGTCGCCGTCCATGAGCATCTCGATCTTGTGCGCGGCGGTCAGGAGCTGGATCGCCGAGAGCGCCGAGAAGCCAAAGTCCACGCGCGGCGGCGGCAACGCGAGCGACGCCGACGGATCCACGGACACGCAGGTCCACATTCCGGAAAAGAGCTGCATCACGTCGCTTGGTAGCGACGTGAGCGGCGTGGGCGGGAGCGTGGTGCACAGCCGCAATTGCTCGCGGAACGCGTCCATGCCGAGCAGGGCCGTGTTGCGCAGCAGCCGTAGCGACTCGTCACGCGTGAAGCGCGGCACCCAGTCGAAATCCGGGTCCTCCTCGAACACGCAGGTCACAATGTCGTCGACCAGCAGGTCCAGCGACGCGTGGTGGCTCAGGCGCGGCACGCTCTCCTCGGCGTGGCGCTCGAGCGTCCTGGCGAACGCCACGAACGACGTGGCCACGTGCGCGTCGCCCGCGGCCGGGGGTATCCGCGCGGCGTGGCGCACGAGCGCCTGCAGCTCCGCGAGCGCACCGTCCTTGAGCAGCTGGCAGAAGAGATCCACGCAGAGCTTGAGCAGCCCACCCCACTTGGCGAGCCACGCGTCCGAGCGCGCGCGCGGCGACACGGCGCGCATCGCCGTGAGCAGTGGCATCACGCACCGCGTGGCGTACTGGTGGAGCGACTGGTCCAGCGTGGCGTAGTACACGAGCGACGCGGGCGCCGCCGCGTCCGGCGCGCTGCGCAGGATCGCGACCACGTGGTCCGTGAGCACGTCGCCCGTGACCCAGCTCACGTCGATGACCGCGAGCAGGTTGAGCACGACCGCGAGCTTGGTGGTCGCGCGCACGACCGCCTGGTTCTGCCGCAGCAGCAGGATCTCGTTCACGGCCGGTGCGGACGCAGGCGGCGGCGCTAGCAGCGGCGGAGGAGCGGCCACGAGCGGCGCGGCCGAGGCCGGCACGACGCCGCCCGCGGCCACGACGGCCGAGAGCTCCTGGAGCAGCGAGAGCTCGCCGGGCGCGCCGGCGTCGTAGTCGTCGTCGTCTTGCTTGCGGTAGGACGAGAGCGTGAACGGTGTAGATGAGGCCACGGCCACGACCTGCCACACGCTCGCGTCCGCGGCGTCCGGCAAAAACACGTACGCGCGGAACTGGTGCTGGCACGCGCGCTTGCGCTGGCTCGTGCCGCTGCGCCAGTCGTACTCCCAGTGGTGGCTCTCGCCGTCGCCTTCGTTGAGCACAAACACGCGCGAGGGGCGTTCCCCGGCGCCAGTCTCGGCGAGCGCGAGCGCCGGCGCGCTGGTCGCGTGCTGGCCGGCGACCCAGATCACGTCCGGGTCGCGGTTCGCCGTGACATCGGCCGCCGCGACGCGCTGGCCGAGCGCCAGGTCGGTCTTGAGCGGGTCGTCCGGGTCGTGCACTTCAAAGCGGCCGAACACCACGCAGTCGCTCAGCGCCTGCGCCGGCGACGGCGCGTCCAGCGTCCAGAGCGGCAGTTGCTCGTCGTCGCCCAACGCGGCGGCGGCAGCGGCCGCATCGCCGACGCCCACGAGCGAGACATGGACGTGCAGCGCCGAGCCGCAGTAGCTGCGCGGCCGGTGGGTCGGACAGCAGTGTGGGAAGCAGCGCAAGATCTACGAAGCGACAAGTGGAACGAGTGTCAAGTTAAGTCAACGGGGTTAAGCGTAACGGGCAGAGCCCACAGCGCACCTTGGACATGCGCGTGCGGTTGCTGCGCTTG
Source organism: Pythium folliculosum (assembly GCA_023336295.1). NCBI lineage: Eukaryota > Oomycota > Peronosporomycetes > Pythiales > Pythiaceae > Pythium > Pythium folliculosum. Next base: position 2,681 of record JAADWV010000030.1, read on the forward strand.
TACTCGGGCGAGAACATGGGCGCGCCGCCGTGCGGACAGTCGAGCACGCGGAACGCACAGTGGACCTGCATGGGCGCCCAGTCTTTATCGGATTGCGGGAGGTGGCTTGTCTGTCGAGTTGAGGGAGCTAAAACGGTGGGATGCGGCGCAAGGAGAGAGCGGCGCGCGACGGAGAAAAGAGACGGGAGCCAGCCAGCCAGACAGCAACTCCTCAAGACGGGGGTCCGCCGCGTCTGCTCTGCGCTGGTCGCGTTTCTCCGAGAGCCCACCGGACGACGACGCGAATTCCGGTGGGAGAGCGAGTGGGGCCGACTTGGTCAGTCGGAGAGTGCGTGTGGACGCGCGTAGGAGAGGCGCAGCGCGCGGTGGACTCAGCCGAACGGGCGCCGGCGAGTCGCGCGGGTTGTGCGTGGGGGCGTTTGACACCGAGCAAGAGAAAACTGCATCGTCTGGTGGCCGGGCCGCTTCCCCTTGTCTCCGGTCTCCGGACGCCAGCAGGACCAGCAGTCAGATGGACGCCGGGCGACCGAGAGGAGGTGCAGCTGCCGAGGCGAGGGAGGCGCACACAGCACACCGCGCACGCAGGCTCGGGAGAAGCACAACCGCGAAACGACGGGCTGCAATTGGAGGGGAGACCCCGAGCCCTCCAGCAGCTTCCCCTACCAGCTGAGACGGCGGGCGCGTCACAACCCAAGGCAATGTAATCACCTGGCGGGGACGGATGCTGCTGGGCGGAGGCCTGGCAATGGATCCGAAAAGACAGCGGCCTTCCGCCACCAACGGGGACGCAGTAGCGTGGTGATACCGAAGTGGTATCCCAAGTGCCCCTCCGCTCCTCCGTGAGCGCCCGCCAAGCGAAGACCGAGAAGACGAAGAGAGGGACGAGCGGAGACCTCCGTGGTCGAGACGAGTCGCACGCTGCGGGAGAGAGCGCGAGGGAAGTTCGCACGGCTCTGGCCGACGCGAACTTAACGTGGACACTCGAGAAAAAGCGTCCAAGAGGTCCCGAATAGTCCCGAATGGGTGGCTGGAACAAGGGACTGCGTGGTGGTCAGAACAAACTGGTCGGGGCGAGCATGATTGCCCTCGCCACCTGCGCATGGCGAAGCACGCGTAACGGCGCCAGCCGCCTGGCGGTGAGTGAAACGATTTGTGAATGCGACTTCCGGTACGATTCGTGAATGCGACTTCCGATACATTCGCCAAGTGGCTTTGCGCAGTGGAGAGACGGCCCTCGCCACTCAGTAAACGATTATGCGAGACTGGAAACGGCCTGGTCGCGCGGTTTCGAGTCGCTTGCGGGGACCATGTCGTACCCGCGACATCCCCACCGTTGCCTTATCTCCTCCTCTGGCAAATGGAACGAGCAGGAGCTCGACACAGACAAGCTAAAGCAAACTGCTTGCTGTTCGTTGTCGCTGGCACAGCAATGGGAGCAAGGCTCCGTTCTGGATGGGAACGGTCAGCTCCGAGCTCGGGGATCCCACACCGAGCACACATACACAGTGTACACACCTCGTGTGGGGCGCCATGGTGATTGAACCGCGGGCAGCCATCAATCACAGCCAACCCTCTTCTCTCCTGAGTTGCTGGCGAGTCCCGAATGTCCCGTATCAAAGAAATTAAAGAGGGTTGAAAATCCCTCGTTTCATTTTGAACTCAGACGGGCTCAGATAGCCCAAGGCGTCCGGATCAGCGCATGAGGATGCCTGGGGAACGGCATGGCGCGCTGCTTCCAGCTGAAGATGCGAGCGCGGCAGGAGCGCTGCGCCTCTCCGCGTCTCCGCCAACTGCTCGACCGGCAGGCTGTGGCACGAGCTCGAGCCGCGTCTCCGCCAATTGCATTATCCAGTTGACGCCCTGAGTTAATCCTCTAAAAAACTCTTGGCGCTTTGCACCGTGCAACGCAGGTATGTGTGCTCACTGGGTCTCCGGGGCATCGAATGTCTGTGTCCACGAACATGGAGATACGGCGCAGCGGGCGCCTCTCCTCTGCGTGAGGCCGGGACACGGACAGGTGGCGTCACGGACGGTCCCCCGAAAACGACAAAAAGTGCCTCTTCTGATGCGTCGACACAAGGATGCGCTGGCTCGCCGCCAGACCGATCTCTCCTCCTGTGCTCCGTCATACACGCACCTGAGCTCACAGTTGTAGTCGATCCATTCTGGTGTCACAGATCCACGTTGAAGACGAGAACGACTGCCCGGAAGCGTCGGGTCAGCTCAAGCCCAACGCCCGCGCGGCGAGTTGACGTGCTCGCGGCGGGATCGGTCGGTCACTCACACTCCCACGCAGCACGACCGATCGATGGTGGCACGCGCGTGGATCGCGTGTCCCACTGCGCGTGTGGCTCGTCTTCCGTAGGGGACGCTCAGAGGACTCTTCGTGGACGCTCGCGACAACAACCGGAAAAAGCGGGAGGAAGACAACCTGGCGACCACGGAAGAATTGGAGCTTCCATATATAATATCTCCACCAGTACGGAGAGTCAAGCGCCACCGACGCTTCAGGAGCGGTGTCAAGAAGTATGAACAACCGCCGACGAAGTGGCAACAACCACCGAAACAGGGAGTGTGCAGCAGATCGAGAAAGGGAAATGGCCGTGACGGAAGGAAGCGCACTCGGCGGACGACCGGGATCACCGCATCTCTCTCCGCCCACGGCGTGTCGTCGTTGCACCCAGTAGTCTCGTGGTATCCGTCATCTTGTGCAACCCGCTGGGGTCACGTGGCGCAAATGTGCTGTTGCGTGATGATCTGGCCTCCAGAACGTGCCGACTCGCACTCTGCGTCGTTCTTGGGTTCGAGTCCCAATACACTTAGTTTTCGTTTGATAGACCAACACGCAAGCCTTGACATGTCCCCGTGTAACGACAGACACCTCGCCGCCTCGCGTGCGTAGCGGACGAGAATTACCCGCTTCACGGCGGGGTGACCGTGCCCGTCCCTCTTGGTTGTAGCCATTCCGTGAGTTGATGCGTCGCGCGAAAAAAAACGAACCAAAAAATCGAACGTTTTGGCGGCGCGAACGAAAGTCACGCGAGTCGAACGGACTCCGTAGCAGCACTGCACAGGGACTGTTGCAGCAGCACCTCGGACCAAAGCATGCACAAAGAGACGCGAAGCAGCAAGACGAGAGGAGAAACGCATGATGGGTGGTGTGGATTGTAGTTACGTGTACAGAGTGCTTTGGTTTGTGTGGGAAAGAATGGGTTTTGTTTCAACTATTGTGGGTGAAGATATCATAGATAAAGAGAACGCGCTAGGAGCGAGCGAGCGATGCCGCTTAGCAGATCGACATCTTGCGGGCCGTGAGCTTCTGGCCGGGGCGCCAGCCGACCGTGGGCATGGCGTAGTACTCGGCGATGTTGCAGATCTCGAGCTTGCGGACCTTCTGGATGGCCTGCGCGAAGAGCACGGCGCACTTGACGTTGTTGATGAGCGAGACGCCAAAGTCCACGGCCGCGCGGCGGATGAGGTAGCCGGCCGAGATCTCGTCGTGGTTGGATCCCTCCGGCACGTTGATCACGAGCTCGATCTTGCCGGTCGAGATGTAGTCGATCGCGTTGGGCGACTGCTGCTGGTCGCGCTTGTCCTTGGGCAGCGGCTTGTGGAGCACCGTGGCCTCGACGCCGAGGGCCTCGAGGTACTGCGCCGTGCCGGGCGTGGCGTAGATGTCCCAGCCGAGCGACTGCAGGATGAGCGCGCTGTCGGCGAACTCGCGCTTGATGTCGGCGTTGCCGATCGAGATGAGCACCTTCTTTTCCTTGGGCATCTTGAAGCCGGCGCTGAGCAGCGCCTTGAGGTACGCCTCGTGCATGTCCGTGCCGAAGCACGCGACCTCGCCAGTGGACGCCATCTCGACGCCCAGCGTCGGGTCGGCGCCGTGGAGGCGCGTGAACGAGAACTGCGGCGCCTTGACGCCGACGTAGTCGATATCTGTGAGCGCGATCGGCACTGACTTGACCGGCAGGCCCAGCATCGCCTTGGTCGCGAGGTTGATGAAGTTGAGGTCGAACGTCTTGGAGATGAACGGGAACGTGCGCGAGGCGCGCAGGTTGCACTCGATGACCTTGACGTCGTTGTCGCGCGCCATGAGCTGGATGTTGAACGGGCCCGTGATGTTGAGCGCGTGCGCGATCGCGCTGGCGATGCGCTTGACCGCCTTGATCGTGCCCACGTACAGCTTCTGCGCCGGCAGCACGAGCGTCGCGTCGCCCGAGTGGACGCCGGCGTTCTCGACGTGCTCCGAGATGGCGTAGTTGATGATGTGGCCGTCCTTGGCCACGCCGTCGAACTCGACCTCCTTGGCGTTCAGGATGAACTTGGAGATACAGATCGAGCTCGACATCTTGACGGCGTCGCTGGCGAGGTACGTCTGCAGCTGCGCGTCGTCCGAGGCCACGATCATGCCGGCACCAGAGAGCACGTAGCTCGGGCGCACGAGCACGGGGAAGCCCACCTCGCGCGAGAACGTCACCGCCGAGTCGTGGCCCTTGACCTGCGCCCAGCGCGGCTGGTCCACGCCCAGCGTGTCGAGCAGTGCCGAGAACTTGTTGCGGTCCTCGCACTGGTCAATGCTCTCCGGGCTCGTGCCGAGGATGTTGACGCCGTTCTTGGCGAGCGGCATGGCCAGGTTGTTGGGGATCTGGCCGCCGACCGAGACGATCACGCCCTCCGGGTGCTCGCGGTCGTAGATGTCGAGCACGCGCTCGACGCTGAGCTCCTCAAAGTAGAGGCGGTCGCTCTCGTCGTAGTCGGTACTCACGGTCTCCGGGTTGTAGTTGATCACGATCGCGGGCTTCTCGAGCTCGCGAATCGTGCGCACGGCGCTCACGGCGCACCAGTCGAACTCGACCGAAGAGCCGATGCAGTAGGGGCCGCAGCCCAGCACGATGACGCCGTCCTCGCTGTTCTGGATGTCGTCCTCCGAGCCCGAGTACGTCATGTACAGGTAGTTGGTCTGCGCCGGGAACTCGGCCGCGAGCGTGTCGATCTGCTTGACGCACGGCACGACGCCGAGCTGCTTGCGGCGGTTGCGCACCTCGATCTCGGTCGAGCCCTTGATCTCCGAGGCGATCTGGCGGTCCGAGAAACCGTTCACCTTGAGCAGCTTGAGGTACTGCTCGTCGAGGTTGGGCACCGTGTACTTGGAGATGGTCTTGCGGATCATCGAGATGCGCATGAGCTTGGAGAGGAACCACCGGTCGATCTTCGTGAGCTCGTGGACCTTGTCCACCGAGTAGCCGACGTCGAGCGCGGCCATGACGTAGAACAGGCGCTCGTCCGTCGGGTGCTGGAGCTTCTCGTCGATCACCGCCGGGTTGGTCTCGTTGTCGATGACGTTGGCGTTGAGACCGTCGAGCACCGGGTTCACCATGCGCACGGCCTTCTGGATGCACTCCTCAAAGTTGCGGCCCACGGACATGACCTCGCCGACCGAGAGCATGAACGAGCCGAGGTCGTTCGACACGCGCGAGAACTTCTTGAGGTCCCAGCGCGGCATCTTGACCACGCAGTAGTCGAGCGACGGCTCGAAGCACGCGGTCGTGGTCTTGGTCACCGAGTTCTTGATGTTCACGAGGTCGATGCCGAGCGAGATCTTGGTCGCGACGTACGCGAGCGGGTAGCCCGTGGCCTTGGACGCGAGCGCCGACGAGCGCGAGAGACGCGCGTTCACCTCGATGATGCAGTAGCGCTCCGAGTACGGGTCGAGCGCGTACTGGATGTTACACTCGCCGACGATGCCCAGGTGGCGCACGACCTTCTGCGCTGTCGAGCGCAGCTTGAAGTACTCGCTGTTCGAGAGCGTCTGCGACGGCGCCACGACGATCGAGTCGCCCGTGTGGATGCCCAGCGGGTCGAAGTTCTCCATGTTACACACCGTGATGCAGTTGTCCTTGGCGTCACGCACGACCTCGTACTCGACTTCCTTCCAGCCGCGGAGGTCCTGGTCGATCAGGATCTGCTTCGGGCTGCCGTTCGTGGCCGCGCCGTGGAGCGCCTTGGTCGCGAGCACGCGCAGCTCCTCCTCGTTCGCGGCGAAGCCCGAGCCGAGACCGCCGAGCGCGAACGCCGAGCGCACAAGCACCGGGTAGCCGATCTCGGCGGCCGCGGTGAGCGCCGCGTCCACGGTCGTGGCCGACTTGCTCAGCGCGATGGTCTCGTTGATCTCGGCGAGCTTCTGCGCAAACTTCTCACGGTCCTCCGTGTCGATAATCGCCGGGATCTGCGTGCCCATGACGCGCACGTTGTGCTTCTCCAGGTCGCCGTTCTCAAACAGCTCGATACCCACGCTGAGCGCGGTTTGGCCGCCCATGCTCACGAGGATGCCGTCCGGCTTTTCCTTCTTAATGATCTCGAGCACGGTCGAACGACGCACCGGCACGAAGTAGACCTTGTCGGCGAGGCCCTTGGAGGTCTGCACGGTGGCAATGTTCGGGTTCACGAGGATCACTTGGACACCTTCTTCCTTCAGCGCCTTGATGGCCTGCGAGCCAGAGTAATCGAACTCGCCGGCCTGGCCAATCGAGAGGCCACCCGAGCCGAGCAGCAGCACCTTGGTGAAGCGCGGGCGGTCGTAGAGCGACGTGTCCAGCAGCGTGAGCTTCTGCGGCGCGCCCGTGACCTTCTCGAGGAACATGTCGAAGAGGAACGCCGTGTCGGTCGGACCGCCGCAGGCCTCCGGGTGGAACTGCACCGAGAAGAAGGGCTTGGTCTCGTGGATGATGCCTTCGTTCGTGTGGTCGTTCGCGTTCATAAAGAAGGTCTTCCAGCCCGTGGGCAGCGTCGCCGAGTCGACAGCGAAACCGTGGTTCTGCGGCGTGATGTAGCAGCGCGTCGTGCGCATGTCAATGCACGGCTGGTTCATACCGCGGTTGCCGTACTTCATCTTGTAGGTCTTGGCGCCGGCTGCGAGCGCGAGGATCTGGTTGCCCAGGCAGATGCCGAAGATCGGCTTGGGGTGCTCCTGCGAGATGGCCCAGCGGATGCTCTCGATGGTCTTGTCGGCCATGATCGGGTCACCGGGACCGTTACTGATGAAGATGCCGTCGTACTGGAGCGGCGAGTTCTGCAGGTCGTAGTTGTACGGCACGACCGTGAGCTCCACGCCCTTGCCGGCGAGGTAGCGGATGATGTTGTGCTTCATGCCGCAGTCAAACGCGAGGATCTTGGTCGCGCCGCCCTGGTTGTACACCTTGACCTCCTTGGGCGAGACCATGGCCACGAGGTTCTGCGCGTTCGGGTCGTCCAGCGGCACAGGCTGGTTGTCGAACTCGATCTTGCCCAGCACGGCGCCCTGCGAGCGGATGCGCTTGGTGAGCAGACGCGTGTCGATGCCGAAGAGCGCCGGCACGTTGTGTTCCTTGAGCCACGCGCCGAGCGACGTGACGGCGTTCCAGTGCGAGTGCTGGAACGAGTACTCCGAGACGATGAGGCCCGAGATCTGCACCGTGGACGACTCGAAGAACTTGGGCAGCCCGAACTCGTCCTTGACCTCGAAGCTCGGCACGCCGTAGTTGCCGATGAGCGGGTACGTGAGCACGAGGATCTGGCCGCGGTACGACGGGTCCGACAGCGCCTCCGGGTACCCGACCATGCCCGTGTTGAAGACCACTTCGCCCGACATGGACGTGGACGCGCCGAACGAGTAGCCCGTGTACGCCGAGCCGTCCGCGAGCACGAGCTGGCCGCGCTCCTGGTTGAGCATGTCGGAGACGACGACGTCCGGGGCCACGGGGGAGAGCGACATGTTGAAGAGGTGGGGAGGGGAGGGGGGCCTTGGAAGGGAGGAAGGGTCGGAGGGGTCGCTTCGGGTCCCGCCGGCAAATTGGGAAGTCTTCGGTCGGCGTGGCAGCGTCCAAAGCGCCAAAGGAGGAGGGGGCGCGCGGGTCCCCGGTCCGTCAACAGCACCACAAAAAGAGCTCCTCGTTTTTGAAGATCGCCCAGCAGGGAGTGAGGTGCCACGAATCGGTGCCAAAAGAAGGTGTATCGAGAACAGATGGCCGCAGTTTGACATAGTGAAAACCAGTTAAAACGAAACGCCAAAACAAGGTGAGATTTTCCGATCGAATCCAGTGTGGCACCGCATTGGGATTCTACACTGTTTGAAACCTGTTTTGTTGGTTTTCATATTAATGTCAAGTACAGGAGTGTTTTAAACCAGAGGATGGGTTGGAAACCCGCAGGGAGTGGTGGGGAGCGCGAGCGCGCATCGCCGGGGCATGGCATGAAAGATTGGCCGTCCAACGTCGACGAGGCAGCGGTGCTGTTTGTGTCTCTTTCCCGAATTTGCCGGGAAGGGCGCAGGTGGGCACCACGCGCGCGCTGGAAAATGGTGTGGCCCGGTGATGTGGCGCGGCGAAATGAGTGGTCCCGCGGGAACGGCGGGGCGGCGGTGGGGGAACGAATATGCGCGGGGAGGAATATGGCGGCGACGCGCGCGGGCGGCGAAAATGGAGGGAACAGGGGGGGAATATGGGATTATCGTAGGTATAGGTGCTGGTCGGCGGTCATGGTCGCCAGCATCGCGTCGTCGATTACCACGCCGTGCGCGTCCTGGACGGAGACGGTCTTGGCCTTTTTCTTGAGGCTCGGGAACTTGTTCTTGCAGGCCTGGAGTAGCGCCTTGGTCGAGCGGGCTTTGAGCACGACGAGCTTGTCCTTGGCGTCGAAATGGATCGTCACGCGCAGCTCCTGTCGGTGGTAGGTGGGGGGAATAGAACTCAGCGTTAGGAGCGGAGATGCAGGGCGATGAGCAGACCGCGGCGATTGCGAACGTACCGGCGGCGGCGCGGCGTCGAGCGACACGGACGCGGCGAATGCGCTGGTCAATGTGTCGACGGAGGCGTCGGCGGCAGTTTCGTTTGGGTCCAACGGTTTCGGTGGAACCGCTCCTTCGATTAGCGCACGCACATGTGCCGCAGCGCTGTCAGCGAGCGCGTCGAGATGGTATCCTGCGGTTCATACAAAGCGAATACAAAACGTTACCGGTTAGTGCGTCGATCAGTTGCGTCGTTCGGTATGCGCCAAACGCAAGGTGTACTGTACCTCCTTCCAGCGACGACACGATGCGGCCTCGCGCGTACTTCCACGCGATGTCGGTCGCGTGCTTGGTGATCCAGTAGTAGTCATCGGTCTCGAGCGCGATGTCGGCGAGGGGATCGAGACGATGCGCGTCGAACCCGGCCGAGATGAGGACGAAGTCGGGATTGAACGCGTGCATGGCCGGCAGCACCTGGCTCTCAAAGTGGGACCGGTAGGCCTTGGACGCCGTGCGCGCCTGCAGCGGTACGTTGAGGATGTTGTTGTGTGTGCCACGCTCGCTGGATTTGCCCGTGAACGGGTAGAACTGCCCCTGATGGGTTGACACAAAACACACTTGCTTCGAGTCGGCGAAGAACTTGGCCTGCGTGCCGTTGCCGTGGTGGACGTCAAAATCCAGGACGAGCACGCGCTGGATCTGGTCTGGATACTGCTCCAACAGGTGGCACGCGCCCACCCCAATGTTGTTGAAGAAGCAGAAGCCCATGGCGCGCTGCGGCTCGGCGTGGTGGCCAGGCGGCCGCACGCCACAAAACGCATTGACGAACTCGCTCGAGTCACTCATGACGAGGTCGATCGCCTGGCACACGGCGCCCGCTGCGATCATCGCGGCAGCCTCCGTGCCTTCCATTACCGTCGTATCTTCGTCAATGTTGATCATGAGCGGGCCGTTCGGAGCGTCCACCGAGGAGGCGACGCGCTCAAAGAGCCGCGAAATCGCGTCGACGCGGTGCGGCGTATGGAAGCGCAGCAGCTGCTCGCGCGAGACGCGCTGGATGTCATGCACGACGTCGATCGCTGGGAAGTCGCGCAGCACGCGCTCACGGATCACTCGCGTGCGCTGCGGACACTCTGGGTGGCCGGGCACGTCGTGGCGCTCACAGATCTCACTCGTGAAGAACACGGTCTTGGTCTTGGTCTTGGAAGCCGTAGCAGTCTCCTGGGGTGCGGAGGGGGGCGAGTTCTGGATTACAGTTGCTTCGCCGGGCGATAGACCCTTCGCGATAGACCGCAGCGGCGAGCGGCGCAGCATCTCGGCGCTGGCGTCGCGCTCGTCGGCGTTCGCGCCGTCGCGATCCATTTTGGCCGACAGCCGGCGTGTCAAAGATGAGGAAACCCGGCGGTCCCTTGTGTTCCGTGTTGTAGCTCAAACCGGCCAGTATTCGAACGGACACAGGAGTGATGATCCACCCACCACCATGTGACGCACGCCGGACCACAACGAGTTCCAACGAGGCAAGACCATCACGGGCATCATGGCGTCGGCGTTCGTGCTGCAGGCGGCGACGCGGCTACCTCGCTCTGGGACTGCGCAGCGCGGCGTCGGCTCGCTGTTTGGCAGCCTGTTGCGCGCGCAGCAGCGCAGCCATGCGACGCGCGCGCTCTCCACGCTGCCGTACATGGCGCAGCTCAAAGTTAAGATTCCGCCAACGTTCTCGAACGTGCACGCGTTGGTCGCTGAATATGAGGTGCGTTGATAGATCTGTCGGAGGGAAGGTGGAGCGCTAGAATCGCTTATGGCTGCGCGTGTATGGTTTGTTGTTCAGGAAACCATCAGCAAGTTCCAGCCGAATCCACGGGCCGACTCGAACGAGGTGTTCGCCAACAACCACCTGCGGTGAGATTTTGCCGCACGTTTTGGCATGGCCGCATGCGTGTTCATCAGGACTTACGTGCATTCGGCCTGGGCTGGCACTTTTCACAGGCTCTCGAACATCGACGTCGTTGGGTTTGGTACGTGGTGACGTATTGATGGATGTTACATGGTCACGAGCTGAAGTGACTCACCCGTCAATCAACATCACATTGCAGATTATGACTACACGCTCTGTCATTACACGGAAGAGCTCCAGCATCTCATCTATGAGATGGCAAGAGACTACTTGGTGCGTCCAACATTGGTTTCTTGTCTCGCGCAGTGTGATGAGGAGGCTGATGTCCCGAATTTTCAGGTGAACAAGTTTCGCTATCCAGCGGGCCTGAAGGAGCTCAAGTTTGACCCTACCTTCGCTATCCGTGGGCTCACCATCGACAAGGAGAAGGGTTTGCTCTGCAAGATCAGTTCTCACCAGAAGCTTTGCAACACGGCCGTGTTCCGCGGCCGCAAACGGCTCTCGCGGGAGCAGATCATGGAGGAGTACAATGGATCTCGCCACATCTCCATCGGGTACCGCGACGACAAGATGGAGCCTCTGAACGACCTCTTCAGCGTGGCGCACGCTTGCCTTTTCGCGGATGTGGTGCAGTTTCTCATTGACGAAGGTATCGAGTATGAGCCGATCGCGATCGTCGAGGATGTGCACTCCGCTGTCACCCAGGTCCATCTTAGCGGAAACATGCACAAGGCTGTCGCGCAAGACCTCCCGAGGTATATCGAGCCGAACCCAACCTTGCTTCCTTTTCTTGAGCGCATCCGAGTACGTAGCGTGGCTGAACATGAAGGAGATGTGTCTTGCCGCTGAACCCCACTCACCTCGCGGATATATCTGTTTAGCGCAACGACAAGAAAATGTTCCTGTGCACGAATAGCTCGTTCCAGTACATTGATGCCGGCTTGAAGTACATGATCGGAGACAACTGGCGCGAGGTATGTCATGTTTGATCAGTATTTGATATATGGGAGAACTGGCTGTGGCTGATGCTGGTTTCGCAGCTCTTTGATGTCGTGCTCGTCAGTGCCCGGAAGCCCAACTTCTACACTCGTCAGCGTTCGTTCCGTTTGTTTGATCCCGAGCGCAAGCAAGTGCAGGTGAGTTTAATTCGCTCAAGTTCAGAATCCGTGTACCTGCCGTCGACCGACCGCTCATTCTCCTTTCTACTCTCGTGTTTAGTGGCAAGCTGTGCGAGACCTGAAACAGAGTCAAGTGTACACGCAAGGCAGCCTCCATCAGCTCACGCGGTTGACCGGCTGGGGTGGCAACCGTGTCCTGTACATCGGGTGAGTCGCTTCAGAGTTTAGACGGGATGTGGTGACATGTATTGCCTGACTTGTTCTCGTCTACAGTGACAGCCTGTTCTCTGATCTCGTCGAACCCTCGCGCATCACTGGCTGGCGCACTGGCGCCATCATTCGGTGAGTTAAATCTTTACGCCGCTCCCCTCATGTCGTCATACCGATATTCATCATGAGTGCGTGTATGCTACAGCGAGCTGGAAGATGAAATTCGAGTACAGCGCACCCCTGAGTACCAGTTCCTCGCCTTCCAGGTTCGTGAGGGGGCCGTTTCTTGAGCTGATGGGATAGTCCGCATGGTCGACTAACTTTCTATATTCACAGATCAGCGCCCTTGAGGAGTTGATGCGCAAAGTGCAGAACGACTTGCGATCCCACGGCCAGAACCAGGCTCGCGCCAAGAGCCCCGAGTTCGTCTGGCAGTTTGTCGAGATCCATGAGCAGCTCCAGAACCGCATGGAGGCGATGATCAACACCAACTTTGGCTCGGTGTTCCGTGCGGACAACTACCCGTCGCAGTTCGCGTTCTTCGTGCAGCGATACGTCGACATCTACTCGGCTCGGCTTGAGAACTTGCTCGAGTACCCATCGAGCCACACGTTCTACCCAGAGCGGATCTCGTTGCCGCATGAGCAGCTTGTGACCGCCACCAACCCTTTTTTGAAATAGATGGCGGGTATGCTACCGCTCTATGGTTCATCTTGTGGCAACTTCTACCCTGTTTTGAGAATGGTTGGATATGGCATTCTGTATGAGAGGGTAGTGAGTATCTTTCAATAGAGGGAAATGTGGGACCTCCCCCACACGACAGCGGGGCACACAACACGGAGAGGTACCCGAGGAACCCCCACGTAGGCAAGCACCATGGGCATGGTCGAGTACGAGGAGAAGCTGGCGCTGGCCGAGAAGAGCGGCGGCTTCGCGAGCTACGTGGAGCTGCTGGCGATCGTCCGCAAGGAGAAGCTGCGCGTGTCGCGCGTCGTGCTGCGCTTCGGGCGCGAGCTGCTCGACAATTTCAAGTGGCGGCTCGGCAGCGACAGTGCGTGGCTCATTGCAGAATGGAGAGGGGGAGAGGGGACGGAACTAACAACGCGGTGTGTGTGATTTGTGCTCAGTCTGGGTTGTCTACGAGCAGGTCTTCATCGCTGCGCTGGACGAGCACGACGACGACGTGGCGGAGGTGGGTCTGAACACTTGCTCTCTCGTGAAGACGAACTGGGAAAGGGAGCTGACTTGTACAACGTGATGTGATCCGTAGAAATGCCTTGTGGTACGCTGCCGAATCAAGCACTGCCGCGTTGCACGTGTATTCACTTGGGGGTTGTCTTGCGTCTACAGGCTTTGAAGGCCAAGTTTCCGAAGAGCTGGCGTGTGGGCCGCCTCGAGGGCATGCAGCTCGTAAGTTGTTTCTCTCAGTGCAGCGGAAATGGTATGCCGACCTTTCTCACGCAATGCAAATCACTATGTGCGAAACAGGAGCAAAAGGGCGAGTACGCCAAGGCTGAACAGATCTACACCGACATCTTGGCCGCAAACTCAGCGAACGCTCTCGCGATGAAGCGACGGATTGCCGTGTTCAAGGCGCAGAAGAAGACGCAAGAACTTATCACCGCTTTGAACGAGTACCTCCGCAATTTTACGGTGGATCAGGCCGCGGTAAGTTGGACTGAACAGAAGTCGCTCGCGTCGAACTCACATGTTCTGCTTCTAGTGGACGGAGCTCGGCGAGACCTACCTCTCCATTGGCGCATACAAGTACGGCGCCTTCTGCTTCGAAGAGCTGGTGCTCTTTAACCCGATGGACTCGTTCCTGCACAGCCGTCTCGGCGACGTATGTACTCCCTAATTTGTCAAGAGTGTGTGGAGTTTGGGATTCTGACTCTTCTGCATTGCGTTGCGCATTTTAGATCTATTCGACAATCGGTGGCCTCGACAACTTGCGCACTGCGCGCAAGCACTACTGCCGCTCGATTGAGCTAAACAAGGACCGTAACACTCGCGCGTACGTCGGCCTTGTGTCGTGCACGCGTGCGATCGCCACTCACCGCAACAACCAGCGTGGTGGCGACGCCGAGGACAACGCGCTCAATGAGCGCGTGCACAAGTTCGCGCTCGACTACCTCACGCAGTTCTACGCGGCGAAGGCCTCGCCCGAGCTCGCCGAGATCGGTACGGTTCTCTACGACTATGACGTCGTGTTGTCAACTGCCGAGACTGACGGTGTTCTTTTTTGTTTCGATAGCGCGCGTGGCGTTCAAGTCGATCTGAGGAACCCTTTAAATCAGCATCAAACGGCCAATGCTCATCTGGTAGCGCGCAGATCCATACACGATTTAATGTGGGTATAGAAACTTGTTCATGAGAGATGACGGAGTGTGTTCAAGGCTGCTCAAGGAAGCCGCTTCCATGGTGCTGAAGATGAGGACATGAGAGTTATGGTCTCTTGGGACTGTCGTGGTGGCCACATTTTCAGCGACATGGCTTCAATTCACTTGAGTGCCATCTATGTGGTCCACATTTGAGGGGTTTGTTCGTTTGGTTCAGCCCCTCGTAAAATGGCTCAGCACTGGATGTTGTGGCCGTGGCGGAGATGACCATGTCGTTGCTCTGCGCGTACTCAGACTCGTCGTCGGCGTCGGATTCAGACGATGATCGCGACAACCAGCCAACGCCTGCTGTCGTGGCGGTGCGTCATGCGTCGCCTCCTCTTCGTGTTGGGCTCTGTTCAGGCGGTCTTTTTGACGCTGGTTCTATGCTTCCGTTAGGATCTCCCGAGCGTGGACGACCTCTTCGCGTCCAGTGGCACCAGCGTCCTGAGCGCGTCGTCGGTCTCGCGCTTCCCCTCTGCATCACATCAAGACGCGAACAAGCGAAGAACAGGGACCGCCGACTTGCGTGGCGAGGCAGCCAAGCGACTGAAAGCGGCCGACGACAAACCGTCAAGCACGACAGTCGCAGCGGCAAAGCCTCCGCAGTCTCGGCCGTCTCGGCCGTTTGCGCCGCCGCAGCTCAAGCGCCCAAACGTGTCAACCGAAGACCTCGGGTACGTTTAGTGTAGAGGTGATGAGAGACTGATCCATCAAGTGGGAGATTCACAAGGCCTTGCGTGCATGTTTGTGTCGTCACTGTCAGAGCGTGGAACACCCAGAAAACGATGAAGCACCACGAGCGGAAACAAAAGTCGTCGCAGTAGATCTAGACAAAGTGAGCGGCCCCGACCAAATTCGTTTGTCGATGGCACACTCGAAGATCCAAAAAGCAATCGAGTTTCCGAACGGATCGGCGCTCTTCTCACATAAATATACACTTGCCCCGAATCAGGGCGGATGCCGCCACGGACATCCCCATCTTCCAGCCTGGCACTGTCGTTCACACGAAAAAGTGCGAGCCACTCATTCTGAACGGCGAGGGGTCACGCTGTCTCGATGAGATCGAAAGATTCGTCTCAAAAGAGCGCTGCGCCCGCAGGCGACTGAGCAGCGTCGCTCGCACGGTTCTTCGACACGGCACTCGCGGCGCGACTTCTCGACGCCTTGAGCGTGATCAAGCGGTCTTCGATCAGCTCCAGCTTGTGCTGCAGGCGCTCCACGCGGCTCGGAAAGTGCTTGAGCCGGTCGGCGTATCCGACCAGCGAGGTCGCCTCCGCCTGCTCCGCCTCCTTCAGCCCTATGGGAACAAGGCGCATGCGGATCAGCCTCACAGATCACCTCTCCAAGGAGCTGAGGTACATGGAACGCACCAGCGATGAGATGGTCGACGGTCTCCTGGAGCTGCTCCTGCGCCGCGAGCAGCACCGAGACGTAGTTGTGGCAGCGCTCGATCTTGGGCCAGATCGACACGTACATGCCCTGCGCGAACGAGCCGTCCTGTCTGCCGCTGTCGTTGGTGTCTATGGATGGCTCCGCGGCCTCCGGCTGACCATTCGCGCTGGGCGCGTCCGCCGCCGCCATCGTTGCTCTGCAGTCGCCGAACCCGTGACGTGCTCCCCCACACAAGGAAGGAGGAGCCTTCGAAGGTGGAGAGAGAGGGACGGAGCTCCCACAAAGGGTGTCGAAATTTTGTGCAAGATCGGCTAAAGTGAGGTAGACCACCCAATGTTAGGACCCTTCGCCTAAACATGCCTAAACCAGCGAGAGTATTTTTAGGATGGCTGATCTCGATGCAAAGAAGGTACAGTGTACCGCCCGCAATTTTCAGGATGATCCGACCTGAACAAGCCCACCTTGAAGTCTTCCTGAAAACTATTTTCCAGTAGATCGCACCACGATCCGAACCGACCGTGGCCGCTTGGACGCGCTGCTCGGAGACTGCGGGCATGGCAACATGACACGTCGAACATGCGATTGCAACAACATGCCCCATCGGTGCATCGTCTTGTGGATCCAAATCGTCTATTTTGACCATTCGAACTGTCTCATACATGAGGCTCTCATTGAGGGAGCTCCTTCACGGCCAGGACAGATCGGCAGCTTTTCCGCCTCTCCGACCTCCAGTGCGCGCGGTTTGTTATCGCTAGTTCAGAGCGCATGTTGGGCAACACCCACACACCAAAACGCCAGCGGCAGATTGCCTTTGCCATTGCCTTTGTTCCCCGTGTCGTGAGGACAACAATCAGGCGGTTCCTCCACTCGTCGACAGGCGCCAGTGGGGATCCATGAGCACAGCTCCCATGTGTTTGGATGTTTACACACGCCCGTGCAACGTGCCTTGGATATAGCACTCGAGCAAAGCGTGTCGCGGATGAAGAGCGACATGTTGAAGTTGAGTTACCTCACAGATAGTGGGTTCGCCGACGACGACTAGACCACATACAAACATCAAGTCAATCACATCGCAGATTCCGCCCCGCCACTTCGAATCTATGCTCCACTTCTTGTGGACCAGGCGGGTCGGTGCGGGCTAGATCTTGCTGGAACCCGTTTTCGCAGATCCCAAACCCGCTCAACCCAATCAGCCTCTACAAATCCATGCGACTCTCTATTCATTGACTAGACACTGGCATTTGCTGTTCCACAGACCTTCCTAAATCAATGAAAGCTCCGTAGAGGTGCGGGTTTGGACAAAGCTGCGCGGGCCGAGAGCTCGTCTCTTGCGAACCCGTGCAGGTGTAGATTGTTCCAGACGGGACCGAGGAAAAGAACAGGCGCCTTTGGTGCACATTAGCAGCCAAACTACCAGACACAGACAGCCCGCCCAAAGGCACGCGACGTCGCAACCAGCGTGATTTCCTTTGTCTTCCGGTCAACATCCAACACCCAACTACACCGCATTTCCGGGTGTCCCCGCCTCCTAAACCAACAAACCCAACAAGCGAATACTAAAGCCAACATGCAGAACCACCAGCACGTGGAGGAGCTGGTGCTCGAGGACCGCGAGCTGCTGATCCTGGAGCGCCAGCGCACGGCCGCGCTCGAGAGCGAGGTGAAGCAGCTTAAGGAGGCGCTCGTGCAGATGGGCGAGTTCACGGAGATGGAGGAGGAGCGCATCACGAACCGCCTCATCAAGCGCCTGAACGACCTCAAGCAGGAGAAGGAGAAGCTCGCGCTCGAGGTCGAGCGCGAGGAGGAGCTGCTCACGAACTCGCTCGTGAAGAAGCTCCAGCAGCTCCAGAAGGAGAAGGTCGACCTCGAGAACAAGCTCGAGCACGAACAGGAGTACATCGTCAACAAGCTCAGCAAGCAGCTCGAGGCCGCGCGCGAGGAGAAAGAACGGCTGCTGCAAGAGCTCGCGCACGAGGACACGACGGTGCGCGTGGCGCTCGAGTCGCAGGTCGCCAAAATCCTGAACGAGAAGGTGCTGCTCGAGAACGAGCTCGAGCAGGAACAGGAGTTCCTCGTGAACCGCCTCCAGAAGCAGCTCGTGTCCATGCAGAGCGAGAAGCGACGTCTCGAGCGCAAGATGGCCAAGGAGAACATGCTCACGCTCGACAAGCTCCTCGAAAAGCTGGACGGTCTGCGCGTCGACAGCGGCGACAACGTGAACGCACTCGCGGACGGCATCGCGACCGCGATCGCTCAGATGAAGGAGCAGCAGATCGCCAAGGCCAAGCAGCTCAGCAAGCCCGCGAAGGACGACTCGAGTCTTCTCTCGCTGTCCTTCTCCAAGGAGCAGCTCAACCCGGAGCTCATGAACTACCAGCACGTCCGACGAGGCACCATGTGAATGGAGCACCTCATCCGCGCTATCTATCTGTCGTGTGACGCTTCCGCTCGCCTCGTGGATTGCGAAGCAAAAGAAGACGAACAAAATCCGACTCTTATCCCGCCCCACGCGATGCCAAGCAATCGAATGCGATAGTTGCGGACGTAGCGCCGTGCTGGGTGAAGCAACCTGACTCCTTGTGCCCTGCAAACGTCTTCAACGAAGAAACCTACGCAACCCAGTTTCATGAAAGTACTCTACTGTATTACCGTAAACACCAAAAACTCACTTTCGCCCGCGGCAGCCACACATAAGGTGGCGCGGGGGCCAAAACTGATTGATGTCTTCGTTGTGTTCTTCTCAAACCACTTAAATATTGCGACGAGGGGCCGCGATCATCATAATTGTTTGTTCGCATCGGTGATTTATATATCTAAAGCGCTTGTCGAATGAGTTCCTTCTGGCGATCCGATAGCGTCGATGGGAATTGCACGTCGAACTCAACAAAGAGCGTGCCGCGCTGAGCAGGGTTCTTCTGGAGCGGCATACCTTCACCAGCGAAGACCTTCCGAGTCCCGGGCGCAATTACGCCACCATCGAGGTGGACGTTAATCGGCCGCCCATCGAGCGACTTGACGACCAGCGTGCCGCCACCGACAAGCGCATCCTTGAGCGACACTTTTGCTTTGTAGATCAGGTTGTCACCGTCGCGCTTGAACTTGTCGTGCGGCTTCTCCTTGATAACGAACACGATATCTTGCGCAGGTCGTCCTGGTAACACGTCTCCTTGGCCTTCAAACGTGATCTTGGTGCCATCCTTCCAGCCAGGCTTGACAGTGATCTCAAGAATCTTCTGTTCCTGTCGTGTTTGCTGAGTCGATTCGTCGAACACTTTGCGCGTGATCTTTAGTTTCTTCACCGCGCCCGTGTAGAGCTGCTCGAGCGGCACGTCTAGCTGAGTCTTGAGGACTTCTGGAGCCTGACGGGCCCCAAATCCGTCCATGCCGTTTGCCGCGGCATGTCGACCGCGGCCACGGCCACCCATGCCGCCCATACCACCCATACCACCCATGCCTCCCATACCGCCAAAGCCACCAAAGTTGCCGAACATACTGGCGAAGGGATCTGCGTGCTCGGCTTCGTTGATGTTTGACGTACCGAAAAACTGCTCGAAGATCTTGGACGGATCCGTCGAGTGGAAGCTGAAGTGCGTGGCGCCGCCGCCGCCACCGGGGAAGCCAGAGAAGCCCGAGAAGCCGCCAGGACCTCCGGCGGCGAAACCCGCGCCCGCCGGTCCGTCCGGGCCACCTGCCGGCGCGCCCTTCAGACCTTCCTCGCCGTAGCGGTCGTAAATCTCGCGCTTCTGCTTGTCGCTCAGCACCTCGTAGGCCTCGCCGACCTCCTGAAACTTCTTCTGCGCCGCGTCCTTGTCGTTCGGGTTCTTGTCCGGGTGCCACTTGAGCGCGAGCTTGCGGTACGCCTTCTTGAGCTCGTCGTCGTCGGCGTTCCGACTCACGTTCAGGATCGCGTAGTAGTCCTTGCCCATGGCGCTTGTGTTGTGTGTCGAGTGTAGTGTTGATCTGTGTGTCGCGCGGGATCTTGCGTTGTGACGCTGCTTGTGGATCACAACCGTCGCAACACAGCTCGCACAGAAAGTAAACTACGGGTGAGCCTGCGGAAAAATCCAGAAGCGTGTCAACGCGCCTCAAACGCTGATTCGTCAAATTTGAAACTAGATCGGTTTCTGCCAATCGAACGTTCTAGATTCATCTGGAACTTTTGGGTTTGGACGAAAATTTCACGCCGTAAACTACATATAAAACCGGTATTTGATTCGGTATCGTGGACGGGGCTTGAAGTTGATCGAGAGTGATGGTCACCGCCTTCTCTTGGAGATCAATCGTCGCCAGGGCGGATGAAGTTGGACGCGATCTTGCGCCGCTCGTCTTCGTACTTGAGCAGCATCTTCTGGAGCACGTTGCCGCGCTGCATCTTCATCTTGCGGTACGAAGAGGCCGGGCGAGCCTCTTGGATGGGCAGCAGCATGCGGTACGAGAGCACGTCGATGTCGATCTCGTCGACGAGCTGGCCGTCCGAGCGCACCGAGCCACGCGGCGTCTGGAGCTTCACGATTGTAGTGCTCGTTGATGTTGACACCGATGGAGAGCTCTCAGTCGAGTGGTCAGCTACAGACAGAACATGGAATGGGGGTGAGTAAAGGGGCGTGAATCCCATCGGTGGGCACAAGACGATAAAGCAGATCGTACAGTTGGTAGTTGTGTTCGACGAGGTGGAGAACCGCGGCTTTTCGTTCTGTGCCTGCTTGCGCTGTGGCGCCTCATTGATGGAGAGGAGCTTGCACTGCTGCATCACCTCACGGCAGTCCGAGCAGAGATCCTACAGATACAACACGCGCTGTTAGAAATCGCCTACACCCTTTTGTGGGAGGCGATGAGCTACGTACCACACGGGGGAGACCCTTGAGAACCTTTGAGCATCGGCACGCACTATGAACGACAGTACGTTGGTTAATCATACAATCGTGTCAAGCACACCAAGGGCACTTCGTGACGTACAGCATCTCGGATCGACCGGTCTTCGACTTTTCGATCATCTCGAGGATTATCCGCATGCGCTGGCACTGCCGAGCGCGGAGTGGCGCGAGCATCAGTCGGCCCGCGTGGGTCAGTACGTCGTTCAGGTCTGTGTTCGGGTAGTGCGGGAGCTCAATGATGCCACGAGTGAACGCGTGGACGGTGTCGTTCTCGACCTGATTGTACAGGTAGCACACGGACATTTGGATGGAGCGCACGAGCGGGTCCTCGGGTGAGTAATCTGAGTCGACCGTCTTCAACAAGTGGTAGCCGTACTTGTGGCCCCTCTTGGTTGTGTAGATGCCCGTTCGCTATTGTTCCCACACACAAAATACAATCCGTCAGACCTGAAGTGGGTACCAAGAGGCTTCGGGACGGCGTACCTCAATCCAGTAGAGCTCGTCAATGGGCATTCCAGCAACGTCACTGCCTTCGCTGCTCTCGGAGGCATCGTCAGCCATATCGTTCGCGACCTCCACCCACTTGACACCAAAGTGGCGGTACGGATGAGCCTCGTCTCGGCGTTCGAACGACTCCATAATGCCGCTGTCGAGGACGTTTTCGACACCAAACTGAACAGCGCAGTTGATGGTGTGGTCCGTCTCAGTCTCGGCGTGGACGCCCCGCATGACGTCGTCCAGCGTACCCGGGATCTCGCCGCCGCCGAACGCATACAGCTTCGTCATGCGCGTGAACGGGGCGCCTGGCTGGCTCACGTGCGCGGCGTTCGACGCCGACGAGTTGAGCGCACGGCCACCGGGGTAGATCTGGTGCACGAACGAGGATGCCGAGGAGGTCTCGCATTTTTCCTCGTACAGGAACATTCCGTGGTCCGTCGCGACGCGTCGATGGAGCTTGTTGATGCTGCCGTCGATGCACTGGCGCGCGAACTTGGCGTACCGCCGGATCGTGTGCTCGACGATGCAGTCGCTATCGCTCGAGAACGCGCGCAGCGACGCGCCCTGCGAGCCGTCGCTCGAGCACCTCGAGAGCCGCGAGCGGCGCAGCTTGGCGCGCGCGGGGCTGAGCGGCGGCGGCGTCATGGAGGCGGACGTGGTGACGGCGGGGTGTCGCGTCGAGTGCGAATTCAACAATGACGGAGAGGAGCGAAGCTACCGTTCGCTGCTCGAATTCAAGTGACGCAACGTCGGTGCCCGTTGACGACCGCAACCCACCGGGAGCGAGAGATGTCGGTGGATATCAGGAGCCCAAGTGATTTTTTAGTGGATTGTTCAGGGAGATGTGCTTCTCGTGGGAGAGATGCCTGTCTATATATGTATTTTACGTTAGAAGTGATGCCTATATGCACAGTATGGATAGTCGGGTGTCTCTATAAGAAGCAAACATTCTCAATGTGATTATATCTGATGTGAAATGTTTTAGAAGTGTATAACAGATTATACTATGTTCTGGTTTGTGCAATACTGTGGTGCTGCCATTCTTGGCACTTCCCGCACTTCGCCCTGGCAGTTCCCCGACCGGAAGCGAGAAAGGAACAAGAGGATCGCAGCCATGGAGCACGCGTGGAACGACAACTCGTGTAGGTAACCTTATCTCCCTCGGCGCACCGCCTTCCTCGGCGCTCTCTAATACTGGTGGGTATGTGTATGTGGCGCGCGTTTAGACTCGGACAGCTACGGCGGCGTGCAAGGGTACGGTCAACTCTGTAATCATTTCCCTGTTTGTCCCCCCCTCGTGTTAGATTCTAACACAGCCGATCGTGTCTCCCCACAGCTATGGCGAGGACTCGCCGACGCTCACGGGCGAGAACAAGCCGCGCATCCTGCTCATGGGGCTGCGCCGCTGCGGCAAGTCGAGTATCCAGCGCGTCGTGTTCCACAAGATGTCGCCCCACGAGACGCTCTTCCTCGAGGGCACCAACAGCCTCGACATCAAGTACATCGCCAACAACTCGTTTGTGCAGTTCCAGATCTGGGACTTCCCGGGCGACTTTGACTTCAAGGAGGACCTCGTGTACGGCGGCCAACTCGTGAACGAAGAGATGATCTTTGGCAACTGCGGCTCGATCGTGTTCGTGATCGACGCGCAGGACGAGCCCTACGCCGAGGCGCTCGCGCGGCTCCACGACACGGTCATCCGCGCGCACCGGTACAACCCGGACATCAACTTTGAAGTGTTCATCCACAAAGTGGACGGCGACTTGTTCCTCTCGGACGACCACAAGATCGACTGCCAGCGCGAGATCCAACAGCAGATCACGGACGAGATCAACGACGGCGAGCTCGACATCCACATGAGCTTTTACCTCACGAGCATCTACGACCACAGCATCTTTGAGGCGTTCAGCAAGGTCGTGCAGAAGCTCATCCCGCAGCTTCCGACGCTCGAGAACTTGCTCAACATCCTCATCACGGTGCGTTCCGCTGTCTTGTCGCGCAATTCGTTATTCCCTGACGAAGTATACTTTGTTACGATACCAGAGCTGCAACATGGAGAAGTCATTCCTCTTTGACGTCGTGAGCAAGGTGTACATCGCAACCGACAGTAACCCTGTGGATATGCAGTCGTACGAGCTATGCAGCGACATGATCGACGTTGTCATCGACGTTTCGTGCATCTATGGGTACGTGCCCAGCACTCGGATAAGGACCGTTTTCACCCAGCTCGCTTACAGAATTTGTCCGTGTCGCTAGCATGAATGACGATGATGGTGGCGATGGTCTCGCGTACGACTCGGAATCGTCCTCAGTGATCAAGCTCAACAACGGCATGGTGTTGTACCTCCGTGAGGTCAACAACTACTTGGCGCTCGTGTGCTTGCTGCGCTCGGAGAACTTCAGCAAGCAAGGGATCATCGATTACAACATCGACTGCTTCAAGGCCGCCATTCAGGACGTGTTCAAGGTGTCAGACAAGAACAGAATAGCCAAGTAGACAGCGTCACGCCGCAGCGGGGACAACGATGAGATGCGGTCAGTGTCATCCAATCAACTGCAAAGATCGAGACCAAGCTTCGTACTGGTATATCACGAAAAGTTCTTTCAATCGTGTTCACTGGAAGCTCTATGTAGGAATTGTCGACTCGTGCGCATCCTAAAAAAAATCAGACTTTCGTCGTCTTTTTTTCTCGTTACTTTCTTCTTGTGGGAACGTCGTATCACATCGTGGTCTACTTGAACGCAGCGACGAGCACGATGATCAAAATAACGGTGATGCCAACAAACAGCAGACAACACTTCTTTTTCCGGGCCGACTTCTGGCTTTTGAGGGCCTTGACGACTTCTTGGTTGCCTTGCTCGACGTAGTTGGCCGCCGTGCGCACCTGGAACTCGATCTGGTCGAGCATCTCACCCTGCTGTTCGACCAGCAGCGCGAGATCGAGAAACATTTGATGCAGCTCGGCGACGCTCTGCTCCAGTCGCAGCACATCTGCGTATTTGTCCTGCACGTGGAGGTACACGTCCCGCACGGCGTCGGCGGGACCTTGAAGGATGGCGGTCTTGTAGATCGATCCGGGGTCGGGCGATCGCATGACGGCGTCGATCTCTTCTTCCGAGGCGTCCGGCTTGACGATCTGCACCTGGCGCTTCACTTTGTTCTTCATATCGTTCTTGTACTTCTGCTGGGCCTTCTGGTAGTCCTTCATGCAGTCCATGAACTTCTTGGTGAGCGTCGCGCACATGTTCTCGCGGATACGAAGCTCAGACACGGGCGTGTTCTTGTCTTTCTTCTTCTCGTTCGTCTCCTTCTTGATGGTCTCGAGGATACCCTTCGAGTGGGTCGCGTGCTTATTAGTGGCCTCGATGACCAGCGTGAGTTCGTTGCTCACCGCCATTTCCTCCGTGTTGGAGGTCGCAAGCACGGCGCGCTGGTTCAGCTCCGAGATCTTTTTCGTCCCGAGACTGTCACAGTGAGAGACACAAGTCAGCTTGAGCTTTGATACGGTACGAGCCAACTCCATGGCTTGGGTCAGGTACCTAATGTTCGTGAGGTCGGTCTGCATCTCCTCCACATCCTGGAAGAACTGCTCCATGAACTTGGGTCGCGTAATGCCACTGAAGGAGACATACAAGCGAACGCATTTATATCAGAACTCTCCGCCCACATCCATCAAAGCGGTGGCGTTTATTGCCACGAACGTACGATCGCTGTTATGACGAGAAAGGTCACCATGCGCATCAAATCAACAAGGCAAAACCACGCGGGTCAGTCCCCGGAGTTCTCGTCCTCAAAAATGCTCCAGCGGTGACGCACATCAATGTCGATCGCGACCTGCGACTGCTCGGCCGCGGCGGCCTTGCCCTTGATCTCGGCGAGTCGGTCCAGCATGGTGCGTTTGATGTAGTGGAGGCGTGTGCGTTAGACGATGGCGCGACGGCGCTTTCGCAACGGTGGTTCTGTCGGGACCCGCTCGGAAATGTCTATCACGGGGATCCCGTAACGCTGCGCCAGCCCACCAACCCACACGCAAACGCGCGCTATAAATTGCCGCGCGCGAGCGTGAAGGAGTTGTTGGGAAGAACGCGCGCCAAAGTGTGCATGCTCGCAGGAAGGACGAAGGGGCGCGGCACCGTAACCCTTGGTGAACAACAAGAAACCAGGATGGATGGGGGTACATGTACCCATCCCAGCGAAACGGCCAGATCGGAAGCGAAAAGAGAAAAGTGGAGCAGTCAGTTGGACACCTTGAGGCAGGCGAATCTCTCTTTCTTCCTCTCTCTCCCTCTCTCTCTCTCTCTCTCTCTCTCTTGACTCCATATAAACCCTCCACATCTCACGGCAACGCCCAAGAAGTGGGTCTCCGAGCTCCGGGACCAAAGCCCATCTTGCCTTGTGGTTTTACAACTTCTTGACGATCTGGACAATGTCCTCGTCGGCCAGCACGTGGTCCTTGCCCACCTTCTGCGGCTGGTGCTTGCACGACGAGCCCCAGACCCAGGCATACTTGAAGTCGCGCAGCAGACTCTTGTGGATCCGCAGACAGAAGTCCTCGATCGTCGGCTTGTGCGAGTGGAGGATCACGGGCGCCGAGTAGTCGGGCGCCTGGCCGCGCGGCTTGGTGTAGATGCGCATCATCTTACAGTAGTCCCAGATGCCCTCGAGCAGCTCGTCAAAGTTCCACTCGTGGTGGGCCGAGATGAGCACGTTGTGCGGGATCTGGTCGATGATGCGCAGCTCCTCGATCGTCAGCTGGTCGATCTTGTTCAGCACGTAGAGGCACGGGATGTACACGCGGTTGCCCTCGATCACGTCGATGAGCTGGTCCACGGTCGCGTCCTCGCGGAGCGTGATGTCGGCGTTGTGGATGCGGTACTCGTGGAGCAACTGGTGGACGGTCTCCGAGTCCAGCTCGCTCTGCGGCACGGCCGCCGTGTAGTTGACACCACCACGCTCCTTCTTCTTGAGAATGATGTTGGGCGGGGACTTGTTGAGGCTATGGCAAATACACAACACAAGACAGTCAGACACGACCATATAGGCGAGAGCTACAATCCCATCACGAAACGTACCGGATGCCAAATCCCTCGAGTTCGTACTCGATAAGCTTCTTGTGGGTGGCCGGCTTCATGGCGTCGAGCACGATCAAGATCACGTTGCACGTGCGCGCCGTACCGATGACCTGACGACCACGGCCCTTGCCGTCCTTGGCGCCCTCAATGATACCGGGCAGATCCAGGATCTGGATGCGCGCGCCGCGGTAGTTGAGCGTGCCCGGGATGGCCGTGAGCGTCGTGAACTCGTACGACGCGGCCTCGCTGAACGTGCCCGTTAGTTTCGTCAGCAGAGTCGACTTGCCCACGGACGGGAAGCCCACGAGGCCCACGCGCGTGTCGCCGGCCTTGTTCACGTCGAAGCCTTCGCCGACGCCGCCGCCGCTGCTCTTGCCGCCGTCCGTGAGCTCGCGGCGCAGCTTGGCGATCTTGGCCTTGAGCAGGCACAAGTGCTTCATCGTCGCCTTGTTCTTCTGCGTGCGCGCATACTCGGTCTCGAGCTCCTGGATGCGCTGGAGCGCCGACATGGTCGTCTAGGGGGAGGCGTCTCTCGGTCACTCGCTTTGTCCAAACACTCGGTTGGGGTGTTGGTGTTGGGCTTCCGCGGACGGCCAGTGTTTTTTGTGGAGGACCCGGAATGACCCAAAACTAATGGCTTCTGGTACCTAAAATAGGAATAGAATGTTCTGTGGGTCCAAAAATTGTGTTGTTTCGGGCTCCTGTTGTGGTTGAGAGAGCCGGCGGTGTCAAAATAATCAGCAGCACCGAAGAGCTCCTAATCGAACAACAGCAACAACCTCGTCCGTCATGGGGTGCTGCTCGTCCAAGGCCACGACCGCGAAGGACCGCGACGACGACACGACCCACGCGGTGCTCACGGTCGGCGGCGGCAAGGTCCACGGAAGCGCGTCCGCTGGCGCGTCGGACGTGCGAGAGCCGACGATCTCCGAGAAGCGCCGCCAAGTGGCTGCAGCCGCCGAGGCGCGTCAGACAAGCTGGCGTCAGGGCGGAGCGCAGGACCCGGAGAAAGCCAAGGCTCTGCGTTTGCGGCGCGAGAAGGACGAGCTGCTCGGCAAGCTGTACAACCGGTACAACGTCTTGGGGAAGGAGCCGCCCATCGGGTTACCGTCGTGCGACGTCGACCAGCTCAAGCGCCACTTGGAATCGCTCAAGTGAGGATCGATGCCACCTTCAACATCGTCGCCCTTCTCTCTCCCTCTTCCAACACGCAGTGTCTCTATGAGGGGGCACATGCGTCGTACCACTTCATTGATTCCTTCATTGTATATACCGGAACCGTCACCTTTCTGTTGAGGAAGCGCTTTGATGTGCGTTGACTCTCTTTTCATTTGCATCCTAGCGTTTATCATCCAACCTGTTTGGAGGCTACGAACGTTTGTGAACAAGTCACAGCTTTTGGGCTGAGGGACTCAGTTCCACCGCGTACGACGTGCCTCCGTGTGCCTATCGGTCTGTTTGTACCTTCTTCTAGTCGAGGAAATAATTAAACAAGTCGCTTAGTGATACGATACCGACACATCGCGAGGACTCGTCCACGCAGATCAAGCGGTGTGCTTTCACGGCTGCGAATCGCTCGAAGATCATGTGCAGCGTGTCGGTCTTGTAGCACAGATGGAGCCCTTCACCAACGTTGCCCTAATTCGGTTGGCAATGTCATTGTTAGGCTCGTCATTTGCACATATTGCGTTGTGGGTGTGTCTGCTCCACATACCTCAGCAGCCTGGACTCGAAGAATCTCCCCAACTGGCATATCTAACTGGGACAACGAGCGGTCCTTCACCAATTCCTACGAAGCCATTTCAACAATCAGGACCCGCTGAAACGAGACATCTCACACTTAGCGCAGCTCGTACCGTGACATTGGAGACACAATAAATATTGACGACGACACCTGGAGGTGGAAATGTCAACATCAGCCTTCGAATGACCACCAACGCCGTGTCTCACACAGCATAACTCACCGCTCTGGTCCACGATCGGCACTGCAGAGACTCTCCGCTCGATCAACGTGTGAAGTACACGGATCAGTGGCATCTCTTCAGGCACCAATATGAGGTTGTTGTACTCTCCGATTCCGAGATCGAAGATGGGTTGATCGAACAGCCTTCGCTGTTCGCGGAATGTCGAGACGAGAAACTCGAGAACGCCACTGTGGGTCAGCACTGACAGCACCGAGTTCTGTGCAGGATCGAGCACGGGGAGTCGATGAAGACGGTTGTCGCGCAGCATTTTGCACGCCTCGTAGAGAGTTGCTTCGGGGTGGATGGAGATCAGTTCATCTCGCGCAGGGGAATGCGTCACAGCTCGAGGGATGGCTACACAAACGGCAAGATATCAGTCACCGAGGAGATTGTATACCACGGCAACCAAAACCAGACCAACCTCGCCATGATCCTATGCTGTGTTCAGCGAGCTCATTCATCGGTGATCCGCGGATATAGAAGTGTCGCAAAATGTTCACAAAGTCGGTAGCTGTGAACATACCCACGAACTTCCCCTGATCGGCGTCCCAAATCGGCACCGATTTGATGTCGTGTTCGACAAGCGCGAAGAACGCGAGATTGATAGGAATCTTGACATCGAAGACCACCACCTGTTGGCATGTTAAGATGTCAGCGGCAAAATCGTGTGATACGATCGAACTGCTCGCCACTCCCGTACCTTGCTACTGTTCTTGATGAGCTCGTACGCCTGATGCGACGTGAGAAACTTGCGGAGCACTCGTTTGGCTTCGGCGACAATGTCGAAAGTGGACGCCTGCGAGAGATCGAGCCCAGAAGAGGACGACGTGAGCGAGTTCGGCGCACTGCCGTCCAGGTTGAACGACGAGAGGCGACCGCCCAAGGACGACGAGTTGGATGCTGCGCGCTGATTCCGCGCGTGGCCGTTATCGTCGAGCATGAACTGGTCCTGCAATGGGATCGCAATCCGCGAGAACGACGGTGAATCGTTCGCACCGGCGTTGTTGCTCATGGCCGCGTGGAAGTGCTGCGCCGTATCCGCCTGCCCCGGGAACGCCTGGTTGTTGTTACTGCTGCCGCCGCCGTTGTCCGTGCCTGCGCCGTGAGTGTAATACCCATCATGGGACATTCCGCCGTCGCTGCCGCCTGCGCTCGCAAACGGCGTCGACCCGACCAGCTTCCTGCGCTTCTTCGCGTCCGGTCCCGCCGCGGCCTCCGTGGTTCTCGTCGTCTTGGTCGAGCTGCTGGGCGCCGCCACGTCTATCGGGTCCTCCGCCCAGCCTGCGAACGTGGCGTCGTCGTGTGTGAGATCGGGTGTCTGTCTGGCCGCGTCGCTCGCCGCTCGTGCGATCGCCGGCGATAAATGCGGGGAAGAACTCGGAAAGGATCCAACAGCTCGGGTCCCGCGCGGTTAGACTCGCTTCGTACACGCGATGGCAGGCCGATAGACGCAGAGGGTCTGCTAGCGGTCGCAACCTCTGGGTGCTTGATGTCGAGGGGGGAGAGATGGAGGGCCCTGGGGTTTCCTTCCTTCCTTCCTTCCGCGGGCGTTGGGGCTTGGTGCGGCCGTGGGGTTTTGTTGTGTTTTTCTCTCTCGGCCAGGCGGGGTGACCGGTCTACTGTATAACACTCAAATAGAGAGCTCATCTCTGTAGCTGTCTGCATTTCAACCAATCAGAACTCGTTCAAGCGGAAGCAGCCGACGGGGGTACACTTGACCCCGCAGACTTCAAGTCCAAATGGACCGTAACCTTGGTTCCAGCAGTTCATACAGTACGAATTTATGGAATGTGAAAATACAGGTTTCTATTGTGTTGATGAGGAAATGCGCCGAAAAGAAGCGTCTCCATCAGCCGGCGGCTACGTCGTGCGTGCGCAACTCCTACTACATCAAATGATCCTCGCGGATCTTGTTGTGAGCTAGGAGCTACCGGCAGCCTTCGGAATGTTCAAGAACCCAGGGAATCAGGTGATTCGCTGTTTACAGGTACGCGCCCTGCTGCTTGCACTGGTTGAACGCGTCCAGGTAGAACTGGCACGCCGAGATGTCGTTCTTGTTGATGTTGAGGCAGTCGAGGAACGCCTTCTGGTCGTTGATGCAGACGTTGGCCTGCGACGCGGGCGCGGCCGCCACGGGGGCCGCCGCGATCGGCGCCGGCGCCTCCTTGGCGTCGCTGCCGTTGCCGCTGAACGAGTCGATGGCCGAGTCGACGGCGCGGCGCGCGATCGCCGTGCCCGTGCCCCAGGCCATACCCTCGGCGACAGTGCCCATCAGACCGCCCATCATGCCGCCGCCGGCAGCGGGCGCGGACGGAGCTGGCGCCGGGGCGGGAGCCGTCTTGGCCGGCGCCGGGGCCGGAGCGGGCTTGCGGGCCGTGCTGGTCGTGGGGCTGGAGCGGCGGGAGCGGGCCATTGTGTCTGTGTGTGTGGCGCTTGTTGTGCTGTGGAGCTGGTCAATTGGATTGTGAGGAGAGCGATCGGCCGACTCCCACCACGTCAGACTCGGCAGCGCGACGAAAAGCACACCACAAAAAGCGACCTCCACAGAGTTCTACCATCATTCTGCACCATTGATTACCCGACCTTCACTCCTTTCTGAGCCCCACGAGTCTGAGTCGGCACATTCGAGAAGCCACCGCTACGCTGAGTTGTCGCATGAGCGGCCGGCCCTGGGATCTCTCGCGCATGATTGCGGGAGCGGCTTCATGACGCAGCGGTTTCAAGCGGATGTATCCAGCGCTCGTCCTGAGAGCTGGTATCCCCT
This sequence comes from Pythium folliculosum, assembly GCA_023336295.1. NCBI lineage: Eukaryota > Oomycota > Peronosporomycetes > Pythiales > Pythiaceae > Pythium > Pythium folliculosum. Next base: position 33,613 of record JAADWV010000030.1, read on the forward strand.
GTCGGCCATTTTTAGGGACACGGAAATGGTGTGACAGCGCGGTTGATCCGCGAACCCGCCCAACAACGAGCACCGATGCATCGCAGTGGCACAGCGAGAGACGGGTCCGCTGAGCGCGCGGATCGCGCCGGCCGCAAGCCGACACCAACGCCCACGCCACCCACGTCCAAGCGATGCACCACCCAGCGAAGCACCGCTGCGCCACGTAATCGAGATCCGTGCAGTGCAAATGACGCCGCCGATCCCGGTGAGAGCGCGGACGAGGAGGTTCTACGGGCGCGCGTGCGTCTGCGGATCCAGCAACGCGTCTCCGAACTGCAAGCCATGGACGCAGCGCCAGTCCCGGTTGTGACTCCGCCTGCCGCACCGCTGTTCCTGGGCTCGCTTCACCAGGACGTCGTGCAGACCGCGGCGCAGATCCTCGGCAAGTACTTGGCGAGTGCCCACCCGGGTGACGAGCCACTCGAGCTCGCGCTCGTGCACCGCATGCTGGTCAAAGAAGTGGAGCTTCAGGCGCTCCAACTGCAGCGCGCGAATGCGCACTGACTCGCACCCGGAGGGCCCGTGACACAGTTTCCGTTTATTGAGGGTTAAATAGACACACTCGCGTCCAGGCCGTTTGCTCTCTTACCCGGAAGTCTCGCGTTATCTCCGCAACTGCTCTGCACAAAAACCGGGAAGAGATGCACGCATGCAATGCAACGTCCAGACCACAGCATCATGTACTCACACTTCAAACTCGGCGGCTCCTTTCCGGAGCCAGTCGACCGACGAGGTCATGAGCAAGCGCCACAGTCCGTCTTCCGCGGCATTCACCGGCGTCGGTGCTGTTGGGGTAGTCGCGCTGCTGGTCTTGGCGCTCGCGCTGCCCGTGGACGACGCCGACGTCTCAGACTCTTTGCTGAAAAGAGGGTTAATCGCCTTCTTCGCGAACAATGGATTTCGCGACTCCATCCTCGCATCTTCGTCTTCGTCATCGTCGTTCGAGAAAAGCGGATTGGACGGTGCTGCCTTGGCTTTTGCCGCGGCCGTTGGGGTGGGCGCCCGTGCGCCTGCAGGGGCAGTGAATAGCAATGACTTCGTGGCGGCTGCCTTCGCACCCGAGAAGAGCGGGTTTGCTGTGGCTGGCTTCTTCATTGCGCTCTTGAGCGGCTTCGCTGACTGGGTGTCAGTAGGTTTGTGCGGGCCACCCGTCGGGCCCGATGGTGCGGGCTTGCTCTCACCGTCCAAGCCATAGATACGCTTCCGTTGCTCTTCGAGGCGCTCTCGCTCCTCCAAGATCAGCCGGAGGCGCTCTTGCGGCGACGTGACGTCCTGAATTGCGGTCTTCACACGGTCGATCGACGAGGCCAACAGCAAGTTCCAGATGCTGTCCTCCTCTTCCTCCTGCTCCGTTGATCGGCTGAACAACGGGTTCGCGGCAGCGTTAGACCCCCATACTGAGGACACCGATAGTGCGCCAACGCCATTGTGGGCGTCTTTGCCTGTTGCGGACGAGACCAGCAGCGACGAAAGAAATCCAGAAGTGGACGCTCTCTCCATGCGCGCAGCCCAACTGTTGGTGTCCTGGTCTGGGCCGGTACCCGTAGTCGACGTTGACACGAGGAAGTAGAGCGCAGACTTCATCAGATCTTCCGAAAAAACCGGGGGATCTTGTGACACGGGAACCGAAGACGCAGTAGAAGACGAGGAGGCTGGAGCAGTGACGCTCGTCGAGGTGCCATGGAGGAGCCGGGTCAGGTAGCTGATTGGCTCCGGCAGGTCCGTGCTGTTCGGCAGCAGCCCCGAGTCGCTTATCCGGCTGAGTGAAAACACACGCGCGACATCCAACCCGAGGTCCGTGGACGGCTCGTTCGAGAAAAGTGGGTTCCTGCTGAGGTTCGGCGGCGGTGCTGGTGTCGGGACAGGCGCTGTGGGTCTCAGCGACAGAAGCGACGGCTGTAGCTGCTGCGCGGGTGGATGACCGCCATTGAAGGTGTTGGGTGGCGACGGTCCGCGGAGGCGTTTCTGCGCAAAGTCCGCTTGAGCAGTGTTGTGCATTGGGCTAGCGCGCTTGCCGGCCGTGAGCGTCACGGTCAACGGCGTGCGTCCCGGACCCTTGCTGCTGGGTGCGATGTGGATGCCCAGCGACGACTGCTGCTGCGACGGCGGCTGCTGAAACGAGTGGCCGTTCGCGTGGTGGAACGCTGTCTGTTGCGTAGCGTGTGGCTGCAGTGGTGATGGCGTTCGCTGCGGCGGCGGCGCGGTCTGGCCCGGCTTGAGCTTGGGCTTGGGGTTGCGCACGATGTAGCTCAGGCGGTCCGGGCAGCCGCGCAGAAAGTGCGGGTGCGCGTAGCACTCGCGCGCCTCGTCGTCCTCGCACTCGATTTGCTCGAAGCCGTGGTCCAGCAGCTGCTGGCGGAACGCGCTCATGCGGCCGCGGAAGTAGCGCGGCAGCACCACGTCGTTGAGCTGCTGCGAGTCGTGGATGGAGAACGAGAGCCCGCTGGCGTCCCAGCCCACGATGGCCTCATTCTCTTGGTCCAGGATGCGGTAGAGCTTGCGCACGAAGCCCGAGGCGATGCCGGCGGCCATGGCAGACAGCAGCGCGCGGCGCGCTCGCGGAGAGACAGGGAGGGGGGAGGGAGAAGGACAGATGCCCGCAGGGGCCGGGCGCTCGCGGTTCCCGCTTTTGGAGCTGCTCGAAGGAACCTTTGTTCCGTGACACAAACACACAGCCATGTGGGTGGTAAATTTGAAGTCACAGGATTGGTGATAATTCAGACAAAAATTGATGTGATTGGACAAAACATTGGTTTGAATGAGGGAATGTTGGAGTCACTATAACGAGTGAGACGGTTGTCACAGCGCTCTAATCGAGTTGACAATAGTGATGTTCAGTTGAACTCCCCACGTGGATTGCGCCAAACGCCAACAGGAGCGATCGATCGCATCTCGCCCGGCACGAGCGCGACGTTTGACGCGCTCTATCTCCGCGTAACGTGGGTCTTTCACGCCGATCAACGGTGCATCCGATAGCGACGGATCTTCTCTTTCCATCGAGGTGCCGCTCGCCATGTCGTGGAGCTCGTGGAGCGCGAAACTGAACGTCCAGTCGATCGTATCACAGGGCCTCGAGCAAGTCAGCAAGCTTAAGGAGGACGTCGAGAAGCAGTTCGACCAGGTCGTGACGGCCTCGTCGGTCGCACAGCCGCCCGGCAGCTCGTCGCGCGCGCCGTCCGCTGCGTCTTCGGCGTCCGCGGCGCACAATGCGGCGCTGGAGCCACCGTCGCCAGCCGTGAGCGCCGCGCTGTTTGGCGACGCGAGCGGCCACGCGTCCGCGATCGCGCCACCGCCGCCACCGCGGTCTCTGGACAGCTCGAGCAGCGCCGCGCTGCTTGCGAGTCTGGGGCTCGCGAAGGTGTCGGCGTCATCAGCAGGGAAGACGCCGTCGTCGTTGTCGTCGGCTGGAACGGACGCGCCGTCGTCGGCGCCGACGTCCCGAACGTCCCGGAACGCGTCGGCGTCAGCCGCGGCGGAGTTCTTTGGCTCGTATCTCCCACCGGCTGCTGACATGGCAACAACGAGTGAGAAGAGCGCGGAGGGCGTGGTGTCGGTGGTGGAGACGACGAAGAGCGACTCGCCAAAAGAGGCAATAGACGAGCCGCGGGACTCGACTCCCGATGAAACGTCCGAGAGCAAGCGCGACCCGGACGCAGCCACCGACGTCGCTGAAAGCAAGTCCTGCGTGGCGGTGGCAAACGACGATGAATACGGGTCTTTGGTTGTCCAGGAAACGGAGGAAAAGGAGGAAGAGCCCTCGGATTTTGAGACTGGAGATGCCGGTGTGCAACAAGTCGAGGATATCGATGACGGACAAGTTGGTGTTGTGGGCACCGGTGACGATCCCAGTGAGAACGAAGAGCAACCACTGGCATCACCGCCAGCGAACGGTCGTTCGAATATCGCACCACCCGAGAAACAAGAAGAGGAGTCAAGTGCGGAGCTCCAATGCAGATCACCCGCTCTCAAAAATGGTGTCCACGACGCCATCGATGAACCAAACACGACTATCGACGAGTACGACCACAGCAACGGCACTGCCATTGAAGAATCGACTTCTGTCTCTAATGGTGAGGTCGAATCCTTGAAGCAGCAGCTCGCGCAGCGCGAGACCCAGCTGCTCTCCACCTCTACCGTGATCCAGGAGCTCCACGACGAACTCGACAAGACCTGCCAGCGCGAAGTCGCGGCTGTGGAAAAGAACCGGTTCTTGAATGAGCAGCTCGAGCTGCTGCGCCACGAGGTGCTTCGCTTGACCCGCGTGGCCGCACAACAACAGCAGCAAGCGTCTCGCGACCACGAGCTCGCGGCTCTTCAGCAAGCTGTCGCGGAGAAAGACGAGAAGTTGCAGGCGTTGCTAGATGAAGGTCAGGCACTTTCGGTGAAGCAGTCCCAGCTGGAGCAGCGGCTTCGTCAGCTGCGTCGCGAGAAGAACGAGGAGGAACAGCAGAGGCTCACGCTGCAGGCGCAAAGTGATACACTGGCGATTCAGCTACAGGAGCTGATGTCGCAGCATAAGGTCGCAGAGGAAGAGAAAAAGACGATGCAAAGCGAGCTCAAGACGGCCCAGCAACTCACAGAGAAGGCTAGCAAGGAGTTGACGGTGTCGCAAGACGAACAGCGTCGACAGAAAGAACGAGTTGCGCAGCTGGAAGCAGAGATTGGATCCCTGAAAGAAGACAACGAGTCCATGCGAAACGAGCTCGAGCGACTACAGCACACCAGTGACTCACACGCGACGCTCAGCGTGGAGAAGAGCGAGATGGAGGCGACTATCCAGTACTTACAGCAAACCGTCCATGGCCTGGAGTCTGAAAATGCGCGCCGCGAAGACATGGCGCGCATGGAAATCGCCGATTTGAAGCGCAAGTGGAAGGATGCGCTCCAGCGAGTGGATGCGCTGGGCCAAAGCGTATCTGAAGCCACACAGCCGCTACTGCGCCAGATCCACGCGCTGCAGGAAGACCAACGAGCCCGCCAGGACACCTGGAAGGCGACTGAGCAGGCATTGCTGCAGCGTATCGCTGATGCAAATACGCAACGTAACGAGTTTGAGACCGAGAAGCTCGCGCAAGATCAGCGACTGCACGATCTCCAGGCCACCATCGACGATCTCACTCAAAGCGTGCGACGCAAAGCAGCCGAGTCGTCGCGAGACAAAGAGCGCGTAGACGCAACCCTTCTCAAAGAACGAGAAGCGCGCAGCAAGTGCGACGCGCTGCAGATCGAACTGGACGAGCTCAAGCTCAAGTTTCGCGAAGAGCAGCATGTTAAGGATGCGCTCCTTGCTCGCGTCGCGATGGCTTCAGCCGCCGACTCAAATGCCAAGCGGGACACCGACGCTCAGGTGCTCACTGAGACGACGACGTTGGTCGCCGAGATGCAGCAGCTCAAGCAACGCGAGGAGCAACTGCGCCACGACCTCGAATGGCACCAAAAAGAGCTTCAGCGCGTCAAGGCAGCGACGCTGTCACCTCGCATGGTCATGCTCCAGCAGCGTCGCAGCTTTGACGAAGACTGGAGCGGGAGTGGGAACGGATCACCACGAGTCGTGGGGCCGGGGAGCAGCTCATCTCAGGCGTCGATCCTTCAACGCACCCTCGAGTCGAGCGTCGATGACTCGCGCTTGGGTAGCACGTCGGTGCTCGGCATGAGCCAGCTCCAGCAGCGGCTTCGGCTGCGGGAAGGCGAGAACCGGTTGCTGCGGCAGCAGCTTCAGGCGGTGGAAGAGAAGCAGAAGCAAACGACCGACGAGATCGTTCGGCTCAGCACTCGGAACGCGCTGCTGGAGAGCAGCGCCACGCAGTTTGAGGCCACGCAACAGCAGCTCGAGCAGCTCAAGCAGAAGCAGCACGTGTTGCTGGAGCTCTTTGGCGAGAAGGAAGAACAGGTGGAGGAGCTACAGGCTGAAGTCAAAGAACTCAAGGCGTTTTACAGAAAGCAATTGGATACATTAGCTGGTCAGCAAAAGTAATACAGAGTCTGGCCCGCGGGTCTGATCTGGAATGGCACCGCTTGCTCCTCAGACGAGGGTGAATGCGATGCGGATGGTGTTTGTGTACTCGCACAATAGTAAGCGCCGGTCACCCTCATAGTCCTCGAACGATGACAACCACGGGCAACGAGCACGTTCAGTGCCCACGCGACGCGCTGCTAATACTAGTACTGTATACCCCTGGCACAGCGCGCCGGCGAGGTCGGGTACGGCCACGCACGCAGTCGCTGTTGCCGCCTGCGAAGGTACCGGCGACGACAGCAACAGCAATAGCAGGTGGCGAGGCCGTGGTCGTGGTCGTGGAGACCCACAGCGTCCACTCGCCATCTTCTTCGAGTGTGCGGACGCAATGGACACCTTCTGTTGTTCCGAGTTGGTTGTTGTTAGTTCGTTTAGGTCAAGAACGGGGAGTCCAGCTTCACCGTGCGCAGCGCCGCGGGCGTCGTGACGTTGCCCGTCTGGTCCGTGACGAAGATCGGCCCGGCGCCCAGCGAGAGCCCAACACTCGAGATGAAGATTGAGCTGAAGGTAAGGTTGATCTCGTACCCGGCCGGCACTGCCGGCAGCTACAGCCGGCCGCCGGCAGTAGCTGGGTCATGGTGGTCGTGATGGCAACTTCGGGCAGAATGGCGCCGACCAGCGCCGTGAGGTTATCAGTTGGTGTCGACTCGGAAAACTCGGCCGACTCGCTGACGCGGAAGTGTTACTCACCACTAAAATGACCGCGTGGCATCCCTGGACTTGAGCACGACCATATTGTTGTGGGCGAACGTCGGCGTTATCGGGGTTTGATAGTGGGCAGGTAGCCTAATCAGTCGTTGTACGTAATGTTGAAAATTCTCTGAAGCATCAGAGACCGCATCCACTGCAGCGGACACTTTCGCAAATGACTTGAGAACCAACCTCCTTATTCGCCACGCATAGTAGTGAGGGTTTTCAACACTGGATGTCTGCGAGGTCGAATCTCCCACTCCGATCGGTGAGTTCATCACCACCATTTTCGCTGGCAGTACGCTCGCCAGGGTGAACATGGAGATGCGTCGACGGACTGGTAGTCCGCGGCTCGTTCAGCGAGCACCCGGTTCGAGCAAGAGGCGCCAACGACGAAGAGAAGCTGCCGCGCATCGAGTTCGATAAGTCAATCGTCGTGCCACTTCCAAGCCTCCGTACCTTAATGTGCGGGAGTCTGCCGACGTTGTCGTGGAAGAAGACATCCACTTGGCTGTTATCCGACATCTTCACTCGCATTTCGACAACACTATCATTGTCTCAAGCACCGCCAGAAGCCCGTCCCAGCTCTCAAAAGATGGAGAGCGAGTCGCTCGTGGGCTGCGTAATCTAATCAACTACAATTCTCACGTGCCCGCTGTGGGACTGAATAAAGGAAGCGCCCCTGTCATTGCTGTTCACCGAGCACTGAACTTCACGTATGCAGATCAAGTGCTTCTGCAGTGGCCACCACTCAGCGACAGACATATTGCGAGCGCATCCCGTCAATACCTGGTAGATACTGCGATCTGAGTTGTTGTTCGAGAGAGCTGAGTAATCGATGTCGATGCTGTTGATGAGACACTCGAGTAGATATCCCCTGCAGTTTGGGAATGCACGGCACTCTTGGAGATACGTTCCGGAACACAAACCGCACCCGTTCGGCTGAGTTGAAGGTATGTTGAGCAACGCGGAGAGTTTCTCAACGAGCCAGTACCATGGAGACGGTGCCATTGAGCTGGATTTCGAACGCACAAGCAGATGCGCTTGAGTCGTAGCAAGCTGGCGACGTTCTCGACACGGGCGTGAACTCCAGAAACGCGCTGTCGCGCCTCTTTTACTATGGGCGTGTGAGGGGGCAGCGGATCGCAGCATAACACCCCAGCCAGCTCTGGAGTGACTTCCACCAGTTGACGAACGCGCTTTGCGTGAGCATGCAAGAACGAAGCATCGAGGAAAAATCAACGCTAGTTGTGCCGTCCGTCATCATTTAGGCGAGGTCCTCAAAGCCATACATATGTAGTGGTGTCGGCGGAAAGACGTACACATCACTGCTCGCACTCGTCACAGAACTGCAAATTCTCGACGTCTAATGGTGTCGGTGTTAAGGCGTTGGAGTTTCAGTTGTCGGCTCAGGCGGAGGCGGAGCCGTGGTTGTTGGTTCAGGCGGAGGCGGAGCCGTGGTTGTCGGTTCAGGCGGAGGCGGAACCGTGGTTGTCGGTTCAGGCGGAGGCGGAACCGTGGTTGTTGGCTCAGGCGGAGGCGGAGCCGTGGTTGTTGGCTCAGGCGGAGGCGGAGCCGTGGTTGTTGGCTCAGGCGGAGTTTCGGTCGGAGGCTCAGTGTCAGCCCGTGGGTAGACTTTGGACGTATCGCGTGGCCCAACCACGAGACGCGCCGTTGGCCGAAGCGATGCCTGGTTGATGTAGTGCGGTGAAGGCACCGAGCTCGCTGCGACCCGGATATCAAAATCGGATGTCACGGTGTTGCTGTAGGTTATCGTGAGCGTCCACTCGGAGGGAACATAGCTGGACTGGCCCTGAACCACGATCCCGAACGGCGCTAGCTTACCGGATAACACACTTGACAAAGAGTCCCCGTCCTCGTCTGTGATGGTGACCTGAGTGACGGCAAACTTGCCCATGGATACAATCAGGTCGAGGTGGAAATTTTCCGCCGGAATGCGCAGTGACTGCACGAAACTCGATGACGCAAGCTGCAGCATTCGATCGGATCGAACCAGATCCACCGGGCCGAATGGGCAGCGAAGCTCAGTGAAGCAGGATAACGCCCTGGTCGAATTGACGCGATCGGCGAGCGTGCCGCCAGCCAGGGCTGTTGCGGTTTGGGTACAGCGCGTAACATCCGCTGTGACGACTCGCGACGGTCGCATATTGTTTGGTGATGTCGACTGGTTGAGCAAAACCACCATGTCGGCTCGAGGGAGCGCCTGGCGAATGCACTGCGCGAGCGCACTGGGGGCATTGTCGAAGACGCAGGTCTTCTGCTCCACTTCGGCTTCCGAGCAGCCGTAGAAACTGGCGCTACATGCGCGGCACTCTGGCGCGAGAACCCACCGAGAGTTGGTCGCGGCTACGAGATCGGCCGACTCAGCAGCCGTATTCATGAAGGATCGAATCACCGCTTGCAGTCCTGCAGCTGATAGCGCATCGACAGTGTCGACCTCAACCAAGCCCCTGGGTGCTATGTCTTCAATGACATTGACTTCTTCAGATCCGTCGAACGATGGGTTTCCAGACAGCAGCGTGTTTGCATACGTGAGGCGGAGCTGAATCCAATTTGCGTTCGGCGCATACGGCTGGGCATCGACAAACACATCCGCCGCGTTTCCCAACACAAAGAGGCGCACGAACATGCCTAGCTTCTCCACTGACGCGTGGAATGGATATGTCGCACCGTTATACAAGATCAGAAGCTGGACCACAGCTGCGCCGTCTTGAGTGGCGTCCAAAGGAGCCGCAATGACTTGGGACCCGTTTGTGAGGCGGAGGAGTGTCGGCTCGTCTGCATTCGCATCACTCGCTGACCCAAGTTCGCATTCGTGGTCGCTTAAACATACGAGCGCTCGACGGATCGGGTTCCACGACGAGACCGCCACACCCGCAAAGCACTTGGTCTGGAGTGCCGGGAGCATATTCACCACGAACGTGCCGTACTCGGGGTCCACCGCCACGCTTGTGGCATTCACGGCCATGAGCTCCCGTTCCACGCAAGGGAGCACGAGGAGTCGGCACGCATCGTCCTCACGGCACGCGCTCAGCTCCGAAGCGCACTGGTCACACTCGGTTTCAAAGGCGACCTGGGTCCGGTTGAACGTCGCGACGCGGAGCATGACTGCACCGTCCTGGTTCGTCGGCTGGACCAGGAACATCGCACCGGAAGAGGTCGCCACGAAGTTGATGTGAAAGTACTGGTGCGGGAGGTTCCACACCTCAATGTTCACCCTCGTATGAGTGTTCACAGTGCTACGCGTCGCGTCCACGCGCACAAAATCGAGTCCGCTCAGCACCGCCAGGAGCACGCGCTCCACCTCCGCCGTAACGCTCGTGTCGCTAATCTCTTCGGCTGTGGCAGCAAACGTTGGGTCGAAGTCAGTTCCTCCACCAAACTTCACGTCAAAGATGCCGCTGAGTGTCTCGGACTCGGGCCATTCGAGATAAAAGGTAAAGGGTACTGGCGTAGCGAGCTGGAGCACCGCAGGTGGAGAAGTCGTATCGGGCAGCACGCCGTCGAGAGGGCCGAACGGGCACTGCCGGGCCGCGAGGCAGCTCAGCGCGCTGGTCGCGCTCCACGACAGGCTTTGCTTACTGGGCACCCGAAAGTCTGTCGACTCGCGCGCAAAGATGCTCTTCAGGCACGTCCAAATGCGGCCCGTAAGCGCGTACACATCCCCAATGGAGCTGCTCGTGAGTTTGTCTCTGTACCACGCGGCCGAGAGACCCTGCGTCGTGCGCAAACACAGAGGCACCTCCGCCATCGACGTCTCGAACGAGCACGCGCCGGTCTCGACGTCGTTCGGCGACTCGCACCCGAGCAGCCGCGCCGTGCAGCGCCGACACGTGTCGTCCACCATGCGCCACGCGGACGTGGGGCCGCCGGGCTGGCGCACAACCGGAACCAGCGGGAACGCGTCCTGCAGCACGACGTCGGCGCGGCTCGCGTCCCGGGTCACGTCCACTTCCACGCGCACCTGGCGCGGCTCGCGTCCCGGGTCACGTCCACTTCCACGCGCAACTGGCGCGCCCTCGTGGACGACGCGGTGGCGCACGCGCTGGTTGCCGTACACAACGTAGGTCTCCACGGCGGCGCTGGTCGCGGCGCTGTCCTCTCTCCGCGCGACCACGTGCAGCAGAAGCTGGTCCCTCGCGCCGCGCAGCTGGCTCTGCTGCCGCAGCCGGAAGAGCACGTCGATCGTCGCGTTCGCGTCGCCCGCCGAAGTCGGTGCCACGTGGAACTGCCACAACGTGCGCGGGCTTTGCGTGGCATCGGTGCCATCGCCGTCGTTGGCTTCCGCGCCTTCGACCACGGGCAGCAGCGCGGTCGTGCTGGCCGCGCCGTCGAAGGTGCGCGACTGGATGGCCAGCTTGGCCTCGAACGCCACGAGCACGAGCGGGTCGTGCTGGTACTGCGAGCGCCACACGACCGCGAGGCAGAGCACCGCCGCGGACGCGTCGCACGGCGGCAGCGCGTCGTCCGGCGCGAGCGGCGGCGCGTAGAACGGCGTGAGCGACGCCGACGGCGCCGCGAACCGCACGACGCGGCCCTGCGCTTGCTGCGGGTACAGCGCGCCGGCGATGTCGGGCACGGCGACGCGCACGCTCGTTGTGGCCGCGGCGGTGGTGGCGGTCGGTGGCACTGCCATACACAGCAGCGCTGCCAGCGTTGCTGCCACGCGGCGCCATGGTCGCGGTGCCATGGCGGATCTTTGAGGGTGTGTGTTGGTTTGGGATCTGTTGCCTTTCAAGATCTTCGAAAATTGTTTGAGATTGAGTTTGAAACCGGTAGCCAACCGGTAGAACTGAGTTGGAACCGGTGACATCTCGTGGATGGATGGGTTCATGGGAGACCTGGGCATGACCACCGAAGCTCCAGCATGGGCTGCATGGTGCGGGGGTGAGCCATGCTCCGCAGGAGTACCGACACGGGATGCACGCAAGCGCTCTCGTGGCGTTAAATTATGTGCATTTTTTTTCATTCGGGCTCGTGGCGAACAGGGCGGGCTACTCTCCCCTCTGTGCTTCTACGCCCACAGGTACTGACTGGTCGCTCGCTTTACATCTCGTCTTCTTCGAGCATCATGTTGGGCACGGCGTTGTTCACAATGTACGCGCGCGAGCAGTTGTTGCACACGAGCTCGCCCTCGACAATGTTGGTCTAATGCATGCACACGTCACAGACATAACCGTAAGTACAACTTACACCTCGGACTCTCCATCTCGCCCTTCAAGGGCGTGTACAGCGTACTACGTACGTCCAGGATGACGCGGTGGATGAGCCGGAGCAGGTCGTCGGCGATGGAGAGATCCGCCGGGAGCTGGTCGGGCAGCACCGGCACCTCCGGGTGGTTGAGCTGTCGTGAAGGATAATTCGATCAGAGTTAGTTCCCTTGTCGTCGTGCCTCTCGCAAATGGCAGGATATAACGCACATCTTTCGTGGTCTGCACGAGCGCCGGGTAGTCGATCGACTGCATGATGTGGAGCATGAACGACTTGCTGAACACCGTCTCCATCACGACCACGCCGTCCATCTCCGGCACGATCTACGCATAACCACATATCCACACAAACGCCATACATGAGCGCCACGGACCGCCAACAACTCCAACAAAGACGAAAGGCGCACGCACCTTGAGCGGGAAGTTGAGCGGGCGCAGTCCCGGCTCGCGGCCGGCCGTGTCTTGGCACGCCTGTTGCGTTCGAATGCGTGGCATAGAGAGCACGTCCGTGAGCGCCAACTACATCAATCGAGAGCGCTTTTCTCGCGCATTTCCACCCGCATGGTGTGGCTACGCACCTTGACGTTGCAGATGAGCATGTTATGGGTCAGGAGACGCATCGTGGCGGGCGGCGCGGGTCAATCAATCGGGCAGGGGATGGCTTTTTCCTCTTGCAGATTTGGGGCGCCGTCTCGCTTTCATTGGCAGCCATTTTGAAGGTGTAATAGCCCCACCCCTCATCAATTAAAAGATTTCTATTGGCTATATATCCACCTAATCGATGTATTTTATCCAATGAAAGCCAATATTGGGATCGATTGGTTGGTTGGGGCGGTTTGCTTGTCTCGCGCGGTTGTTCGGAGTCGTGGCCTTTGGCGGACCTCGGGAGCTCTTGGCCAATTGACTGGAAGCTACGCCCGCAGGAAGCGCGCGCACCGACCTCTCTATCGCCCTCAAGCACCCGCCGTCACCATGGTGAAGAAGAAGTACCAGTCCAAGCGCCTGACGCTGCACAAGAAGTACAAGATCGCCAAGAAGGTGCGCGAGCACAAGCGCGGCGAGCGCAAGAAGGAGCGGCTGAACCAGCACAAGAAGAAGAAGGACCCCGGCATCCCCAACAACTGGCCCTTCAAGGAGGAGCTGCTGCAGCAGGTGGAGAACGCGCGCCTCGCCGAGATCGCGGCCAAGAAGGAGGCCGAGCAGAAGCGCAAGGAGGAGCGCAAGGAGCGCAAGCGCGCTGAGCAGGTCGCGCGCGCCAACGGCGGCGTCGCCTCGGCGCTCGCGCCCACGCCGCTCTCGGTCGAGCTGCAGAGCAAGAAGGACCTCAAGGAGACGGTCGCCAAGAGCGACCTCGTGATCATCGTGCTGGATGCGCGCGACCCGCAGGGCTCGCGCTCGCTCTCGCTCGAGGACGGGCTCATCGGCAAGGCCGGCAAGAAGGTGCTGCTCGTGCTCAACAAGATCGATCTGATCCCGACCGAGACGGCCGAGAAGGTGAGCTTTTTGCTTTGCGTTTGTGTGGTGTGTTTGACAATGGAATGTGCTCACGCGTTTGTTGCTGATATGATTGCAGTGGGTCACGTACTTGCGCCGCTTCCACCCGACGATCGCCGTGCGCTCGCTGAACCAGAAAGTGCTCGAGACCAAGAAGAAGTCGCGCGCGCTGCAAGGCCGCAAGGCGCTGTACGAGCGCGCGCAGGAACTTACGGACCTGCGCGACAACGGCACCGTCGACACGCTGCGCCACTTTCTCGATGTCTACAGCGAGTCGCGCTCGGAGCTGACGCACGTGGCGATTCTCGGCTACCCGAACGTCGGCAAGAGCACGCTCTTCAACTCGATCAAGAAGCGCGCGATCGCCGCCGTCGACAAGATGCCCAGCTCGACCAAGGTCGCGCTCGAGGCCCAGTACAACGAGAAGCTCGTGCTCGTGGACTGCCCGGCGCTCGACGTGGACTACAGCGCCGAGTCGTCGATCGTGCTGCGCCACGGCATCGCGGCCGTGTGGCTCGAGGACCCCGTGCCGGTTGTGCGTGAGCTGCTGACGCGTGGCGATGGCATGAACCTCATGCAGCAGCTGCAGATCCCCGTGTTCAAGAGCCACGAGGACTTCCTCGCCAAGCTCGCGGTCAAGAAGAACTTGATCCGCAAGGGCGGCGACCCGGACATTCTCCAGACGGCGCGCGCGTTCCTGCGCGACCTCGGCAACGGCACGTACGCGACCACGTGCTTACCGCCGGCCAAGTCCAAATCCCGATTCGACATGCCCGAGTGGTACACCAAGCTCAATCTCGCCAAGGTATGTCTGCGTGCTCATGTTGGTTTGCTCATCCTGCTGCTGGTATTCACGATTGTTGTTGTTTTGTGTGTAGCTTCCGGAGCTCGAGGCCGCGCTGTTCCTGTCCAACAAGTTTGACATGCGCCGCGAGATCATATTCACGGCCGCGTCGGTCGCGCACGCCGCGGGCGACACGACCGAGTTCGATCTCGTCATGGGCCAGCTGCCCGAGAACGACGGCCTCACGTCGGACGAAGAGGAGGACGAGGAGATGGAGGGCGACGAGGACCTCGAGGACGAGGAGGTGGACGACGAGGAAGACGACGAATAAACGCGCCCTCATACACCACACAGCACACACACAACGTACACACACACATCAATACAATGAGTAGACTACACTACACGCGCGTGTGTCTTGTCGTCGGCCATGATGGCCATCACCGGACTTGTGTGTCAAAACGACCGTCACCTGTCAACCGTGACATGGCTACAGTCACAATCTGGCCAACGTCATGTCACTCGACTGAATAATCGCATTTTCCTTGAAAATGGCGCCGAGCGCCGCGCTCTCGGACGCGCAGGCGGACGCGTTCTTCGAGCCGCTGGGCCGCTGCCGCGACGTCGCGGGCTTCGAGAAGCTCAACCTCATCGGCGAGGGCACCTACGGCACCGTGTACCGCGCGCGCGACCGCGAGACGCAGCGCGTGGTCGCGCTCAAGCGCGTCATCCTCCACAACGAGGCCTCGGACGGCGTGCGGCTCTCTATCGATCTCAATGGATAGGTACGATGGCGTGTCCTCATGCGGCGGTCGTTGTGTGTGTGTACGTTAGTTCCCCATCACGGCGCTGCGTGAGATCAAGCTGCTCCAGCGGCTGGAGCACCCCAACTGCGTGCGCCTGCTCGACGTGGTCGTCGGCCAGAAGCGCTCGAGGTGCGTACTACGCGAATTATAGCCAGCGGAGGCGGCTACCCGGCCCACAGCGACCTCATATGCTCATCTCTCTTCCTTTGGCAGCGTGTTTCTGGTGTTTGAGTACTGCGAGCACGACCTCGCGGTGCTGCTGCGCGCACGCCGCGACCGCGGCCACCCGTTCAAAGAGTCCGAGGTGCGTGACCGTCCAGAGCGTCCTCCCTGGATCTTTCCTGCCACCCCATCACTGCTAATCACTAAAATGCGCCGTATCCAGCTCAAGCGCATCATGCTCTCGTTGCTCCACGCGCTCGACTATCTCCACGGCCAGAACGTGCTCCACCGCGACATCAAGCTCTCCAACATCCTCTACGACCGGTACGGCACTGTCAAGCTCGCGGACTTTGGCCTGGCGCGCGAGCGCGTCGCGTCTCCGCGAGGCGACCGATCAACGCGCGCCCGCCGTGACGGCGACGAAGCGCAGCTCACGCCCAAGGTCGTGACGCTCTGGTACCGCGCGCCCGAGCTGCTGCTCGGCGCCGAGAGCTACTCGAGCGCCGTGGACATGTGGGCGTGCGGCTGCATTTTCGCGGAGCTGCTGCTGCGCGAGCCGCTGCTCCCCGGCGCCACCGACATGGAGCAGCTCGAGAAGATCTTTCGGCTGCTGGGACGCCCGAGCGACCTCGACTGGCCGGGTATGGCGTCGCTGCCGCACGCCGAGAAGGTCCGCGTGGACACGGCGCGGTCGGGATCGTCGAACCGACTCGCGTCCACGCTGCCGGACCTTTCGTCCAGGGGGCTCGACCTGCTCCAGCGACTGCTGACGTACGACCCGGAGCGGCGCATCACTGTACGTCCTCGCTCGGGCTCGTGAATGCCGGGCTCAATGTGGTTTGTTCCTAAGGATTTGTATTTCTACACTAGGCACGCGAGGCGCTGAAACACCCGTTCTTTCGCGAGAAGCCGTTCCCGCAGGAGGCGAGCATGATGCCGACGTTCCCATCGATCCACGGCGAGATCAAACCAGCAACGACCTCGCACCCGGCCGGACGACGAGAGTATAACGACGACGCGTCCAAGCGACAGCGCAGGGGGTGAAAATGGTGACTATAATCGTATTTGCCTTTCGCTCCTGGTGCCATCTCCCGGACCACGCTGTGCGCTGGCCGGCTCTCTAGTCCACATCGTCGTAGGTACCGCCCGCGGCCTCGACGAGGTCTTCGTTCAGCTCGCGCAGCGTCACGGCGTCGCGGAACATTTGCTCCAGCTCGTCCGTCGAGAACGACTGCTCGAGCTTTTGCTTTGAGCGCTCGCTGCACACGCACTTGGCCTCGGGGCGACGGCAGCGGCGGCACTTCTTGACGGCGTCGTACGCGGCCGCGCGCTTCTTGGCCTCGTCGGCCTCCGCGTCGTTCGAACGAGGCGCGACGTCCTCGTCGACCACGATCTCGCTGTCGTCCCGCAGCGTGTAGAAGAGCGCCAGCAGCTGCTCCAACTCATGCTGATCAAGTTTGGTCACTTGTTGGGCCGTGCTGTTGGAGACAATGGAGTGCGCAGACGCGGTCAGAGAACCGTCGGAACGAGCGATCCCGAGCAAACGTACCTCTGCAGCTCCGCCGACATGGTCTTGGTATCTTTGTCGTGCGCGACGAGCAGCAACAACGCGGCAATGCACGTCCACTGCAATTCATTAGACACGTGAGAAACGTGATTTCTCCCTCATAGAAATATCAGCTGAACGCACCTGATGCGAGTTGCGGCCATCAATGGCATCGCGAAAATCGAACGTCTTAATGAGCAAGTCGATACGGTGCGACGCGTGGCGATCGCACGGCAGCTTGAGTTGTTGTGCGACGTGCGGCAGCGGGCGCCCGAGCATAAGCGAGAACGCGTTGTATCGCTCGTTGAACGCGAGCTGCGCGGCGCGGTCGGCCTGCTCGCGGTCTTTCTTCTCCTGCGCGTCGCGGGGCTTAGGCGGCGCCGGCTTCTCGGACAGCGGCTTGCGCGCGACCACGAGCGTCGTGTCGTGCGAGATCCAAGTCGAGAACATGCGCCACATGTTGATAAACAGCGGGAGATCGTCGGTGGAGATGACCTCGCCCTCGACGTCGTCGGGGTCAAAGTCGGACGCGTCGAAGCTGCTCGTGGACGACGCATCGTCCTGCGAGTCGTCGTCCCCCACGTCGCTCTCTTCGCTGTCGCTCACGACGATCTCGTCGCCACGCGATTTGGCCGAGTCCTGCCACTTGCGCTCCACTTTCTTCGCGAGCGACTGCTTGTGCGAGGGGAACACAAAGCCCTCGATGAGCACGGCCTGGGACGCGTCCGGGAATTCGTTCGTTGGCGCCGCGGGGGCCGCGTTTTCACTGATCGCGGGCGCTACGGCCGCCAATGATGCCAGCAGCTGGCTCGGATCCGTCTGCGTGGGGCGCTCGACGATGCCGAGGTCCGAGGTCTTGGACCACACGGTCTTGGCCTCTTGCGTGCGGCGGCGGCGGGACGCACTCTGCTCCTTGGCTGCCGCGGCCCGCTCTTGCTGCTGCTTCGCCCACTGGAACGGATTGGGTTTGTCCGTGCCGAAGACGTCCTCCAGCGAAGGCACGAGCTGCGGCGGCTTAGTCACCAGTCGCGCCGTGAACACGCGCGCTTTCTACGCCAAGCGCCATTTCGCATCAGAACCCACAGCTCCTTTCACCAGGATATACAAGTAGATACAGAGCGAACCGCACCTTGAGGCACTGCTCCGAGCAGAACTGGTTCTCCGTGTGGGCGTCGTAGATCTCTTTCTTCTTGAGCGAGACGCGGAACTTGGCGCTCTTCCTGCCCGTGCCACACAGCCCAACAATCGTCAGTGGTCTCCACGCCGTCCATCATCAAACAACAAAAGCACGCACTCGCGCAGGCGGTCGGCGCAGGGCGGGAACGCGCACAGCAGCTGCACCGAGCGCTCCTCGAAGACCGTGTCCATGTGGCGCCGCTGGAGGATCCGCGCGCATTTGTCTAGGTACGCGACCGGGATCGCTGGGTAGATGAGCGTCGCCATGAGCCGGAAGGCCTCGCGCACGTTGGAGCCCTGCGTGGACGGCGCCTCCGCCTCAGCGCGTAGCGTCAGCGCGGCGGCCGCCGCCGCCGAGGCCGCCCGCGACGGCGTCGGAGCCGGGGAGCTCATGTGGAATTTCGGGATTGCGGGTTGCTTTTTCAGCTTTCGGAGCTCCTCGCCTGGGTGGACACATACTGAGGGTCTTCTATTCAGAGCACCAGATACTTTCAGCATTATAGCCAATCCCAATCATCTACTCAGAATGTATCAGATGCGACTCAGATGCGGGTGCAAGAAGGGGATCGCAAGTGTACCCATCTCGCTGTAGCTCACTCCAGGTCGTCCAGATCTGCCTGGACGAACATCACGACGCCGCACGCGGAGAACACGCTCGCGCGGTCCAGCGCCGGCACGAACAAGTGGGCGATTGGCTCGTCGAGCCGCACGAAGCTAGCGGCGCTCACGAAGATCGGGCAGCGATAGAGCGCAGGGCCGGGGTCCGCGGCGTGCGTCGTGACATCCATCGTGAGCGTTGGCAGCGTTTCAGGCCGAGGCTCGCGGTCCGACTGCGCGGGGGGACACGTGACAGACTCTTGCAACCCGTGGGCTTCCTGGGACCACCGCGCGTTCTACACACGACGTTCAGTTGTCAGTGGAAGTGCACAGCAAAGAACATCGTTGCGAGGCAGAATGGAGAAGTAGTAACGTACCCACAGCATGAGGCCCGTCACTTGGAATGACGCGAAGACTTCGGCTTCACCTGTGGGTGGCGATTGAGGAGTACGAAGGTTCTGAGTCGGGTGACGCACCACCAAGACGAGATCGTCCGGAGAGAGACCGCGGTCGAGCGCGATGGCGTGGCGCACCCCAAGGAGGCATGCTACGGAAATGAACAAAGCAAGTGTTAAGAGTTGGAATCGCCATCGCAATCGCGCCGCACGTACCATGCGGGAACGCCAGCGCCGACAAAGGAAGCGCCTCCGGAACGCGTCTGTCGTTTGTCACGGACTGGTAGAATGTAACAGTCTTGTGAAGCCACTGGGTCCACGCGTCGAGTTGCAGCGGCGCCGGGTACTTGGCACCATGCCTCAGATTCTGGAGCGCCGGAGGCGTGTGGCGCTGGCCTGCTGGGTCCACATCTCGCCACGACCGCGGAAGCGATTGGCGACATAGTGCCTCTAGCGTGGAGCCCAACTCATCCCCCAACGCGTCCGCGCGAGCCGAGATAGTCTCTGGCTTCAGCGAGGACAAGTACTCAACAAGCCCCCACGAGTGGCGCACGTATGCCTCCATCACTGGTAGTTCGATCTGCAGCAAGTGGTCCAGCATCGCGCGCTCCCATGAAGGGCTCTCCACACGATATCGAATTTCAGGTGTGGGAGCCTGCGCCGCGGTGGGCGGCCGGGACGGTTTCTCCGGAGGTCGGTGCTTCCGCCACGCCGTGAACACACTCGTTCGCCGCTGGTGCTCTTGTCTTTGGACACCGACGGCTAAGCAATGCTTCAGCGGCATCTTCCTCATGAGGTCTTGAACCACAAGTTGGGCTACTCGGACAAGCTCCACGATGTGGGTCGCCTCGGGCAAACTGCGGTTACTTTCATTTTGAGGAAGCGCTGCTTGGCAGTCGGACATTCGAGATCTCATTCGAAGTGTGTGTGGCATCAAAGGCGATTCATCCAGGAGTGCGGATGATGCCGGGATCTCGCGCGAGGTGACCAGATCGCGCAAAGTCAGCACCCTGCGCTCCCATTCGCTCGCACGAGCCCAGTGGCTCCTGGCTTGTTGGCTCGGCAGCACGAGGCACGTGTTGAGGAGGTCTCGCATCAACGGCGTCATGGCCAGTAAGGGCAACTTGCCCGTGTACACAACGCTGACCAGTTCGAGCATCGACGTCCACTCCGTAACGGAAGATGATGACGACAGCGAGGCACCGCCCAACCCGGAAACAGCCGCCATAGTCGACGCCAGTGTGCGTTGCCGCTGGTGGAGCTGGACCAAGCGCACAGCTCGCTCAACTTCAACGTGCGATGCTAACAGATCCAGCGGCATAGACGCCGAGCCGATCAGCGTGGATGCCTGAGAGCGTGCGTCCGTCGTTGGTGCTGAACGCGCGCCGTCGGGGGCACCAAGCGACAACTGCTTCCGGAGCAGCGAATGAAATATCCAGAGTCCGACTTGAATCCACATCTGGTCTGCCCCAAGTTGCGAAGAATACGCGATGGTAGGCTGGTTCGAAGCTTTTCTTGATGGCGGAGACGGGGTCGCGCGCTGCGAAACCTGTTTAGTGATGGATTGAGACGATCCGTGGTGGTTCCCATCGTGTTGCTGCTGCTGCTGTTGCTGTCGCTCGAGTTCGGCCTTTCTTACGGCTTCATCGCGCTGGAATGCATCGTAGCAGTCTCGCACTTCAGTCGGGGGGCCGAGAAACACGTTGGTACACAGCACACCGAATCGACGGGATGTTCTGTCTGGGTGTTCTCTTGGATCTCCGTCGAGGCGATTCCGCAACACCGG
Source organism: Pythium folliculosum (assembly GCA_023336295.1). Classification (NCBI taxonomy): domain Eukaryota; phylum Oomycota; class Peronosporomycetes; order Pythiales; family Pythiaceae; genus Pythium; species Pythium folliculosum. The sequence goes on from JAADWV010000030.1 coordinate 54,338, forward strand.
ATCTAGGATCCACATACGGAACTCATGCACAATGTCGGTCTTTGCCTTATTAGAGGGCGCCATGTCAGCGAGCCTCTCCAGTGCCATGCGCAGTGAGTTGAACGCTGTCTGACCGGCGGAAGAGACATCATAGACGACGATCCAAGTGCCGCTCGCGTGGAACTCCCGGAGGAGGCGCAGCTTATGGGTCTCCGTGTCAGACCGCATGGAAATGAACGATATCATCTCCTCCCGCATCCCCACGAGGCGCGCATATTGTGTGATACTGGAGAGAGGCGAGCAGACTTGCGCTTGAGGATTCGTGTGCAACACGAGTGGACGGACGCCTCGTACACCAGGGTTATAAAATGCATCGACGGCACTTTTGCTTGCATGTTGCCTTTCCTGGCCAACGTACGCGTCGATCACGGCTTCCACCATGTCGACGCTCACGACTCTAAACACACTCAAGCAAAGCAGGAAACGTTCCAGGAGACTTAGCTGCCTGACCCACACGGGCGCATCATCAACGTAATCGTCGGGAGCGTCTTCACCGGTCTTCGCGCGTGCGACTCCGATGGTCGGTGACTGCGCGAACTCGAGCCAGCGAGCAGGGTCAGCGCACATGTCTTGCGCTAAGTCGTGCAAAAGCACTCGACGACGACAAGGATTCTCGCTTGCAGATACGAAAGATACGTTGATCGCACGGTATAGTCCACGGCATGCTCCTCCCACCGCCAAGTCATCAACAACGTCGTCTTCTGGCACCCTCGTGACGTGACGCAAGGCCGAAGCAACCACCGACCGAACATACTCGTTAGCGACGTGCTTGATGGGGTCCTGTTCACTTGCCGTGGCTGGGTCGTTGTTTACCGACCCAAAGGATCCGGATCCCGATTCGGCGCGGAATCTTGTGGCTTCTCGCACACGTTCCGGGGTCAGAAGATTGCGTACGAAAGCGCGATCTATTGGTGTGTTGCTGCTCGTCGCTATTGTGGTTGCAACCAGAAATCGATACGCTCGGTGTAGGTTCGCAGGTAAACCAGACAGGCGTTTCATCAGGAAGCTTTCCGTGATGCGGCCGAGCATGCTGGCCATGGAGCCGTGAACACGAGACGAATCTGGGCCATCGTGGACGCTCGAGCTGAGGGGCGTGATGTTCTCTCGAATACACTCCTCGATGTGCGAAACAAGGGGAATCGTGTCCCAACGCAACGAGGCTGCCCACGTTGGAAAATTGCAAAACAATTGACCCTCGGCAACAACAAACGTCGTGGCACGCAGGGCAATCGCACCATACTGTCGACGACGCGCGCGGAGGTCGAGCAAGTGGCGCTTCGCCGTTTGCCGCTTTTGCTTCACACTCAAATATTCTTCCAGGCAACGCGTGATACGGGACATCTCGTAATCTTGCAAACCTCCGCCTTCCGATGCGAACGATTTACCACTTGTATCACGTGATGCAGCCGGCCGAGAGGACGGCTGGGAAAGGGCGTCCCGATCTTCTGAGATACTCTGGAGACACTCGAGGAACCCATGGACGACTTGGTCCTCTTTGCCTCGTTCAGTCACATACACTTCGCACGCAGTATCGTAGTCCCCTTCAAGGCTAGGCCAGTGGTGCCTCAGAAAACGAGACAGGATGTGGTCCTGGATCTCCGTCTCGGACGGCGAGCAGTCGATAGGCACAAGCTGGCTCCAGATCTACATCACAAGCAGTGAGTCAAGACGATCGTGATTCGAGATACACCATTTCTTGCTCCCACCTTTGGTTTCCATGAGAGCATGCTATCTAGCGCTGTAGTTGAGAAGATTACCGTGTGGCCACCTTTCTTGGAGGCAACCGCGACGACGTCTAGAAGCGCGTGGAAAGAAGCCTCTTCACACTCGGCGACGTGATTGACCACGATCTGACACAATCAGGTACACTGTGAGCAATCGCATCTCTTCACTAGTCAAACAAGAGGAGTTCGCCATGGAACATACCAGCAAAGACGTCTTGTGAGAAATCCGCTTCTCGATAAGCTCCGTGGCCTTTGGGTCGCATGCGTCGACAAGGACGATGTTGAAACGATGCAGCAGACTGAACGCAGCAGCATGGCGAGTTCGATGCAGACCAGCGGCCTGGCCGCTGTTCGAGTCGGCCGGTAGCTCTTGCTCCTCGTGATCTTCTGGGTCGTGTCCAAGCTCAGACGGCTTCAACACTGTAGAGCTGTATCTCTGTTTGAGCCACGATGTTGCACGACCCAGAGGGTCGATTAGAACTGGGTAACGCCCGCTGATCTTCTGCATCTGATCCATAAGCAGCATGTTAATCGTGAGCGGCTCGTCCCCACGCAATTCCATCGAGAGGACTGCGCGCTTGAACTCTTCTCGAAGAACCCCTCCAGTGATGAGCCAGCTCTTGAGGAAAGAATGGCTATGTGGCATAGAGACACTCGGCGTAGCACCGCTCGTGCGCGACGGTCGTCCTTTTAGATGCGTCAGAGCGAGCTCGCGCCATCTGCTCACAACTTCTTCCCTCTCGTCGTGTGGGATCGAGCTGGCGTAAGTGCATGCCGCGGCCACGACAGCGCAATCGCCAACGAGTTTGAACTGCTGATCCTTCACGCGCTTGGCCCGCTTCTTGAGCACACGCGCCCACTTGTTCACGACACTTTGGAATTGGATTACTTCCGCTTTCCACTTTGTCTTGCTCTCGTAGAGACGCTGGAGCTCTTGTTCTCGTTGCACAGTTTTGGCGTGCTCCGAGCGCAAATCATGCAGCTGAAGCTCCAAGTCCGACAGCTTCTGGCGCTCGACGCCGACCATCTCGTCGATCTCGCGGAATTGCTGCTCCGTGTGAACGAGCTTCTTTTGCGTGGGGGCCACGCGCTTCATGACCTCAAAGTATCGCACAAGCGCGAGCACCCACTTGCACAGTGTCGTTGACGCAGTGGACGCACGCTTCATGTTCTCCATCGAGAAGTCCGGGTGGTTGATATACATTTTGACGCGCTCGATGAGGGATGCGTCGATGCGGTCCTTGTCGAAATTTCGCAGCCGGTCTAGAAAATGGATGTCTGCGAGAATTCGCAACGCCTCGGTCCAGGTTGGTGGCACACCGAGCAACACACACACGGCCTGCATCGCCAGACGCACGAGCTGAGGTGGGTTGACAAATGACTTCATCTCGGTGATGTGGTACTTGTTGATCTGCGAGAGGGCATCTGTGGCCTTGGCGACGTCTGGGAGGGTCTTGTCTAGTTCGATTTGGATCAACTCGCGCTCGTGTTCAACTTCGCTGTGGAGCGCCGAGCAGCGCTGTTCGTCCAAAACGAATGCCCGACGTGCGTCGCGATCCGTAGCTTCATGCTCTTTGAGTTTCTGCTCGCTTTCGATCACAGCTCGCCCAGCTTCCAGAAGCTGAACACGGCCGTCTGCGCTTTTTGATAGCTGGTCATTGGCTTCTTCGCCGTCCTGTTCGATCAGGTTGAGACCTTTGCAGACAAGATCTTGCAGCTTTGTCATCTTCGCTTTTTGATAGAGGAAGAGCGTCCGGAGGTTGCCCAAGAAGTCTTCAAAACGCGATCGGGCAGCGCGGAATCGGCGACCCAACTCTTCGGGTCTCGGCTGTATCCCATCGCTTAGTAGTACTCGCATTGCGTCCTCGTGAATGGCGACTGCAAGGGAACACAAGTCGTGGATCGCATCAGATGAGACGGAGAATCGAGTCAATGCCTCATTCAGCGGCGTCACCGCTCCCAAAGTATCTGCATACACCGCCTCCAACGAGTTTCGATCAAAGAATCGAAAGGTTTTCACGCCGGCTTGGTAGTACAATGTCGGATAGCTCGCAATGAGGTCGAACATCTTGGTGCTCCTCCTGGACACAGTCGCGACCACATAAGCGTCGTTAGATTCGTTCAAAACATAACGACAAAGGAGACCACGAGAAGACTTACCCGAAGGAGAGCACCAAGTACAGGCAACGCCGCAGGTTCTCGCGGTAGACCGACTTCTTTGGTGGCGAACTTGGTCGTTGCGGCGGATCATGACCGTCGCCTTTCCGTGAGTTTGGCAGAGCGATAATGCCATCTCGTGTCGACGTGACAGCCGTCAAGTCATCAAAAAACGACGATACGGATGGGCGGCGCAGGTGCGACTGCTGGAAAGTGCGCATTTGGTGTTCTTGCGCGAGAATCTTCGCTTTGTCCGAAGACGAGTATAGATGAGGAGGTAGATCGAAGTGCAGCATCACGTAGACAATCACCTCGAGTTCTTCCGGAGTGAGGCTCTCGCAGTCCACGTAGATCAATGTGTGTGATGCCTTCAACCCAGCTTCCATGATGGGTACCTTCAACTGGTCCGTGTACTCGTGGAGCTTGAGTTGAGAGGTGACTTCTCGAAAGTGAAAAGCCTGCGCACCGCACGCAATCATTGTCGCACTTCTCCGCTTCGATGGCTCAGCACCGCAAATGAACAAGTGGTGAATCCCTGCCTGGAGGAAGCTCAGCACATCCAACATATTTTGGATGGTCGCCGGTGACGCTGCCGTGCTCTTCTCAACCTGCTGGCGACGCGAGTTTGCTGACACAAGCGCCGAACCTCGCCTCCCGTCGGCTGCGGTGCCGGAATCAGCCACTGGAGACGCTGTTCCGATCGGTAGAGCTAGTGGATCGACGCTTCCTTGCGCAGGAGAGTCTGTCTCAGGGGTTGTATTTGTCGTTGTCACGTTGCTCGACTTCCGCATCAATGGTAAAGGGCTTATTCCCATTGGGGCGGCCGACGAATTGGGTGCTGACTGGCCATTAACGTGCTGCTCTTCTGGCTGGATGGCCTCTTTAGTGGCCGCTCGGTTGTACCACTGGAATCGCTCGTCCGCGGCGATGAAGAGAGCGGTGGCGGCTCGACTTGTGATGCGGACACTCCCGGCCTTGTCCCCATAGTCAGCGTAGGTAAACTCGAAATTGCCTTCGATTATACTCTGGCTCGACGTTGAGTATCTTAATCGACGTGCTGCCGCGATGCCGATCGCCTGTAGCTGTGAGAGTTCGTTTGTATCCATCATCCGACTGCGAAACAGTTGGTACGTAGTGAACACGGTGTAGTTCTCGAGGTCGGCAAATGTCTCTGTCGACTTGACCGATACGTTCATAAGCCGGCCGAGACATCGTAGCACGTCGTTGAGGCTGAGAAGCAAGTGAGGTGTTCGAGGAGTGGGTTTCAGATGCTTGCGGACTGCGTGGAACGTCTCAATCGGAAAACGACACAGACGAGCAATATCGGACGCTTGATACGGGGTCGTCTGGGGCAATCTGGCAAGAAACTGCTCTGGAAGTGTTGCGAGTACTGTGCGCAGGACCTCGCGCGTCGAGTCGTTCATGAGCATGACGTGGAAGTGACGCAGCAATCGAGCTTTCAGTCGAGGGTACCCATACGGGGGCAGCGAAAACGACGCAGCAATCGCCACGTCTCGGAACTCGACGAACTCCTTCGATGTCTTCACGAAACTACCACCGGCGTCACAGACTTGTCGAATCATTTCGCTGCAAGGTCGAGCGGTACCTCCAGCCCGAAGGGGGATCTACTCAGACAGATTGACACCACGGGTCAAACACGAGACAGGCATGGTGCATGCCCAAATAAGACTTACCTCCGCCTCTAGATTCAGGTTCTCGATCGCCACAATCAGAGCTTGCTTGCCGACAGCTGGGCAGTACACGCCTCGCATTCTGCGCGTCAAACTGTTCTCCACGACGCTGAGCACATCTTCACCACGTTTCAGACGATTGATCTGGAGAGAGCTAACATCAAACTGGTTGGACTTGGTCATCTCACTAAGCACGTCATCTAGCAGCCGAGTCTTGCCAACTGCGCTCTCTCCGACAACCAGCACACACAGCTTTGCGGTCAGCATTGACTTCATCCACGCACAGTACCCTAAGAGTCGCGGGGTGGGAACGAAAAGAGACGAGGTGCCGAGCCCGACCAAGCCTCCCCGAGCAGCGACGCCGTCACTGAGACGACGGAACGTCGATCGTCTTCGGGTGCCTGGGCGATTCCACGACATGTACGCGTCAGCCAACGCGGGAAGCGGTGCTTCGAAGACGCTGAGGTGCACCTTTTGGTTCTCAAAGGTAAGGTTGATGTCATAGATTGAGCGCTCCTTCGACGAAAACATGCCTGGCCCAAGCTCAGCTGTGATATCAGGAATTGCGGCGACCACAGCGTCGTGAAACTCAAGCTGCGCTTTTCCCTGGATGCACAATCCCAGCGAAAGCATGGCAGCGTAAGCGATGACGACCTTTGCTTGAGGGGGATCACTTGAAGGCGCCAACGACGAATCCGGCGCCATTTGGTCGAGGAATGAGGTGAGAAGCTGAAGAAAGTTGCTTACAATGTGAGGCACCGTTGTCTCCGAGAAAGATGTCATATGACGCTTGCAAATATCCAGGAGCGTGGGCAGGATGGAACGAGCCGTCTTACCCATGAAGGAAGCAAGTTTGGCGTACTTGGGGTTGGTCTCGACGTGCCGTCTCACCCAGCTCTTCACCAGAACTGTGTAGGTCACCAAATCCCCCTGGAAGAAGAGAACACCGCAGCGACTGATTGTACCGGGACTCCACTCGCTGAGATCACCAACCTCGCAGAACACACGCAGCAGGTCGTTCTTGAAGTGAAGCTGATCGCCACTTGGGAGCTGAATAACTTTAAACTCGGAAGGGTCGCAATTGATGATCGTCCTCAGAGGCTCAACGGTAGAGAGACCAGCAGGTCCATCTAGAACGAGCCAAGGTGAATATGACGTAGCTGGAACTGGCCCCCGCGACATTGAGAAGAAAGCTGGTGGAGTGCTTATCTGTGAGCGATTTTCTGTGGCAGTCGAGGTCAAAGACGATGTGCCGATTCGGGAATGCGTCGGACCTTCGCAGTGATGCTTGACGAATCTTGTTATGAAGCCATCGCACCACGACTTGTCCTCTCGGAACTAGAAACGATAACATCGAACTGTCAGAAAAATTCAATGGCTCAACGACCCTCAACAACAATCAGGAACACGTACGTAGCCATGGATGTCTTTGAATTCGAACGCCGATGGGTGAAGTCGCACAGGCTTTGGATAGTTGCTAGGAACAGATGGCGGCACCGGTATGGTGCTTGATGACTCTGGTGTTGCCGCACCACTTGGCGTATCCGCGTGTTGACCCATGATGATACAGCTCAGCGCATCCAGTGCCGTCGATTTTCCGGAACCGCTCGGACCCACGAGAACTGTCATTACATTTCGGGAGGCGACTTGATATAAGTCGACTACTTTCCGAATGTACAGGTCGGAAGGCACGTACTGGTGAGTCGTTTCAAGAGCGTGGCGCGTGGCGTCTCGGAAGCGAAGTAAATCGGCCCGCTTATCTTCTTCGTCGCTATCGTACGCGAGCTCATCGTCCGTCTCGATTGAATCTGCCTGCTTGGATATGTCCCGGTGCATCTTGGCGGTGGGTGTCGCTAGTAAACCGAGAGGACTGATCTCCAGCTCTTTTGCTGAAGCGAATATAGACCGGACGAAATTCACGACAGCGACTCGCTGTTCTGGAATCACATTTGTTCCGATCTCTTCCCAAAGGGAGATCACCAAGCATTTTTCTTCTGACTTCCACGGATTTCGAAGGTGTTTAGATGCTGCTCTCTTCACGACGTGCATCAGTTGTTGCACAGTAACTGAGGAGCTGAATAGCGCAATTGGTGAATGGTTAAGGCGGCTGAGAAGTGCGGCCAGCTTGCGGCTGAGAGTACCAGCGTCTTTCATTCCGCTCGCCGCCAGTGATACATGTGCCATTCTGGCTTCGTCAGGTCGATGGCACGCTATTGGCATCAGTGCGTGAGACATGCGCAGTAGAAGCTCTTGGTGATCGGCATCCTGATGCATATTGGGAGCTATGAACACGAAAATGCCGACTCTGGAGTTGGCCACGTTCACGCTAACCCCGTCGATAGAGATCACATCTTGACCGCCACGAAGCGCGTCCCTTAACCGGCTGATCTCTCCAGCCATGACCCGAATCGTATTCATGTCTGCGCGTGACTCTAGACCTCTGATCTCCACCCAGCATGCCTCGCTTTGGAGAGCTCCACAGAGAAGTCGGAAAAAGCGTGATAACATCACGGCCGTTCCGAAAGAGAAGGGGCCTACTTCGTTCCCGATCGATGTGGCGAGCTCGGTTAAGAGCGTGCGTTTCCCAACACATTGCGCAGAAGGAGAGTACAGCACTGCACCGACTTCCAGCGACACGGCCACATTCATTGCGAGAATGACGCGATCGCTTAGCGGTGTAAGCACCGGGCATGTGTATCCCCCAATGAAAGAGTTCCCGTACTCATGGGACTTGACGCAGTGGTGAATGACGCATTTCTTGTCGAAGGGCTCGAAGTAAAACCGCATAATCTTCGTCCAGCTGAATGAAGATCCATTCGCATAGTTGTAGTGGATCGCGGTAGTGTCTTGGTGGTGCTGAGAGGTGAATGAAGAAGAGGTTGTCTGGATGGTTTGGTCGTGGTAAAGATCTTCTATCCCAGACTGTTTGTTCATCATCATTACTATGATGCTGGAGCCAACAATGCGTTCGCGAGACGTGATATTGCGCTGCCGAACGAATGCCGCCAGATTTTCTTTTTTCGCGCGGTAACCATCCCAGAATGCGTTCCATTCGGCACCGGACCGATCCGCACAAACAAGTGGTGTGAGTTCACTTGTAAGCAGTACATTGATGCACAAGATGATGACGTGCAATGGTGACGCGAGCCATGAAGACGGAGAGACATCCAGAGTCTTGCTAGTGTGTCTGGCGAGTGAGTGGCTACGAGATTCGTTTCGTGGCTTCAAAAGATCAGCAAAGTGCCCGTCGTACAAACTGGTCAACGTTCCGTCCATCGTGAAGCACATGGCTTCCTTGATGCCTTCCTGAATGCGATTGGAGAGATCCCGCATCCAAATCTCCGGACTTGAGCTCACACGCATCGGATTGATATCCAACTCCTCGTCACTCGACACTCCAACAATTCCAACAATCTCAAACAGCGTCACGGCCACGTCGTCGTCAAGATAGTCTTGTGCTTGGGAATCGCTATCATCTGGACTCACGTCGGTAAGGGTACCCTCTTGCGTGAACCTGCTTCCTTCTCGTCGACGGTGGGGAATATCCCCTCTTGATATTTTGAGAGAATGAATCTCCTGAAAGCACTTGGAGATCAGACGACTCAGTCGCGTTGGGTGTTTCGACGACGCAATAATATGGAGTAGATCTCGGTCCGACACGAAGTATAGTCGTGGAAAGTAGTGTCGCTTCTCGGACAAGTAATTCCCGAGCTCCTTCCACAGCTGTTCAGATGTAGCGGCGCAGGTTGCCAAGAATGCCCTACTCATCACCTCCCGTAGACAAACGGCCAGGGAAGATGAACCTTTTGCAGCAGTCATCATAGCCCGCCACTTTCGGTCGAGAGCTTGAAATTCATATGTTGCATCAACGACGACTTGCTGGACATCGTGGCGGCCGAAAATGAGGTCAAGCCGTTTCCAGTCTCCTTGTACTGCCACCCACGACTCCAAGATATCTTGGTAGTTACCAATATCGTCCGCCCACTGAGCGAGACTTGTTGACAGTTGTGCCGAAGAGGTCAGTTGTGACAAGGTTTGGACCGTTACCAAGTCGTTCTCAAATTGCGTAAGCAATCGTGTGGTACCTGTGGCTTCGAGCTCATAGACATCGCCGATTTTCACAATCGGAAGGATGGCTGCGTATAATCGTCGCTTCATGTCTTCCATCTTGCTCTCAGTGACAGAATCATTTCGAGCTTTGACAGTGATATCGCGAATATGGCCTTCAAACTTCCAAAGTGATCGTCTCTGCAGGAAGCCAAGTGTCAACGTTGATCCATCTGATCGAACCACTCCCGACGTAGACACGTAGTTCACAATATCAAGCAACGCCATGATCTGCTGCCAGTGGTGGGGCTTCACGTATGGTTGAGCCATCTCGATCACCAGTTCCAGACGCCTCTGGTAGTCGGATATCGCTGCTCGGAGTCGATCCAACAGCTTTGCTGCAAAAGATCGAGTTCGATTCTCCTGGATGGTCTCAATCCGCGAGAGAAACACGTTCACTGTGTCGAGGTGAAGTCTCCACGGCTGCTCACCGAAAATACCGCTCTCCATCAATCTCGTTGCCGCTTTCCACTGGATTGTGAACGTCACGACATCCTGCACTTCATCCCAGTGCTCACGTACCTCTCCGAGCATCGTGATCTCCATAACCTTCATTCCAACCATCTTTTGATAGTCGTGATAAAGTCGAGTAGCATCTTCGATGGACCGGATCTCGCGATGGATATCCTGGAAGGTCCCGATGTTTCTCTCAAGTTCTTCCTCCGTTGCAATGTCGACGTTTTCCTCGTATACCCGCAGCAAGCGTTGGCAACGTACAGTGTAGCGTTGCAGCGCATTGCTCACCTGCTGAGTTATGTTTGGCAACATTTTGCTGACGAATTTGTCGTGCGACTGACTCAACACTCCGTATCGTGTATAGATGGCATGTAAGACACTGTACTGGACAGTTCCATCGCTCATGAGGTCGGGTGCATAACGCTTCAAAGCTCGGACTATCTCATCCACATTGCGAATGTCCTGATGAAGCTGCTTTTCTTGATCCTTGATGACCTTAACTTGCTTGAGTTGCGCACAGAAATATTCTATCAGCTGCGGTCGATCCTCGTACACAAGTGACGCTTTTTGAATGGCTGTGAGGCAATCGTTGGTCCCTTGAGTGGCGAGCCCAAGAACATGCTTGTGAAGCATCTCGCGTTCTTGAGTGATCAGCTCGAGAATCTCTGTCACAGAGCGACGGCACTGGATTTCGAGAAAACCGACCTTCCAGCTCGACTGTATCTTCTGACATGCATGCTGAGAGCGATCCAGCACTGACAAACGATGGGATAACGTCCGAAGATAGCGAGCCAGTTCACCGCCCGAGATTCCAACAACGCTTTGAAGCTCGACAGTTGACTCAGTTTGCACGTTGGTTCGGGAAATTTGCAGATTCCGTCGAGTTTCATCGCGACTAACTGACTGAACAGCAGCGTAAATTGGCTTGAGAGACTCAAATGCCTTCATCTGGTGCGCTGCATCATCAAAACAGTTCGATACCTCTTCAATGAGTCTTGCCGATACGATCTTGAACTCATCATCGCGCCGAAGAACCTCTTGTAGATCAAACTGCGATGCAATTGCATCCGATGAGAAGGCCGAGCTCACTAGAGTAAGCGACCCAGAGCCTCGGTTTGTACTCCACGCGATTGCGTTCTTGGTGAAGTGGAAGTTTCCAGCCAGTCGAATCAGTCGAGCTATGCCTTCAAGGAGAACATTTTTCGTCTCGAGAGCTGATGGAGAGAGAACAAGATCGTCTCCCACGATTGCAACGGAGGCACTAATAGCACCAGAATAATCTTCACGGCGAAGCTCGATTGTCAGATGCCGAATGGAGCCGAGTAGCATGAGGTACACGCTTTCAGTGAACATGTACTCCATCAACCGCACATATTTGGCGAGGAGTGACAAATCCATCTTGGCAGTCTCGACTTGACTCGTTATAGATTCTCTATGGCGCCGAAGGGCTTTGATCGGTGCCGACTTCCATTTGGGATTGACCATATGAATCTCACTCACTTCAGTTGAGTACAGTTGATCGAGCTGGGTAGACGGCGTCGTGCAGCCTTGGATATCGTGAACCATTGTGTCCATGAGTTGCAATAGTTCCTCTTTAGCGTCGATCAATTTCGTCTCGGCTTCCGAAAGTTTTGTTCGGTGGTGCTCATGAAGAGCTGCGAGCTGTACAGCCGCGAGATGCTTCACCGGAAGTGTAAGGGCTTGTACGTGCTGAACCCGCCGAAGAGTTTCAAATGACGTAAGCAGAGGCCGAACAAACGAACGTCTGGCCAGCGGTAAAGTGCGAGCTATGCGCTTCTTCAGGTCAAGAAAGACGAGCTTTCGAGCCTCCATCGCCCACCAAACGAAAACCTTCCGCAACAAAAACTTCTGAAACAACGGGATGCCGGCAAGGAGGAGGGAGAACATCTTACTCTCCATCACCCACTGTGCAATCGGGATGGCTTCTCCAACGACCTCCTTTGTGGAGCTTGACGCGTGGTGAACGAGCGCAGTTGAGGACATGATGAAGAAGTCGCTCGCTCCGAGTTCCGGCGGCGCAGCAATACGCTCCAGGTCGTACGGCGTGTACCGCGTGGTATCATCGATCCTGGCGCTTGCACTGAACGACATCGAAACTGGCACATCGCTAACTGCTCTCGTATGGCCGCTGTGCGTGCGTGCCTCCGTGCGGCGCTTGAAGTAGAGCACATCGTGTGCGTGCTTCTCATGGAGGAAAAAAAGAACAGCATCCTCAACAGTCGTAACGCCGGCTACGGCATCATCATCACTTGGATTCTTTTCTGGCTGGATGATATGTGAGACACGACGAGCTTCTTCGATTCGTTTTGCTGGGCTGAATCGCGCGACAAGCTTGTCATAGAGCTCTTGGTTGCGCGCCCTGAGTGAGTCAAGGAAGTGCCTGAACGACGGGTGGAACATCAGCAGACAATAATCATTAATAATTCGGCATTCACGATCACGGCTTTACCTGTCAACCGTGCGCCTTCGCGTGTAGGGTTCACCACCACCACCACGGTTCGAAGCCGACTGTAGCGTCGCCACGCGAGGTACACGACCACGGGAACTCGAGGTGGAGGAGTTCTGGTTCGGAGACTCCACGGAGACTCGACCTGACGACGGCTTTGACGGTGCAATGCCGCTGAAGACGCGTGGCGACTCGACGAGCTTGCGGTGCGCGAGGGGCACATGCACGGGCGAGAACCACGTTTGGCGCTTCTCCCGACCGAGTGCCGCCACCGCTGCATCTTTAGCTACAGGCGGCTGAGGAGCCGTGTTGCTGGGCGCGGAGAGGTCGTCTTGCTTCGCCGCATTCTGGACCACGAACGCGACCGCGGGCCGCTGCTGTAACTCGCGGATCGCCGCGTCAGTCGCGAACCGCGGCGACATCGCGAACGCCGTCTCCGGGTCCGTTGTGTCCGTCTTGTCCGCGCGCAGCGGCGGCTCGGAGCCCGGCTTGCGGCGCGCCGCCGTGGCTGCAGCGCGCAGCGACGCCTCGCGCTGCTGGACCTCGTGACGCGCCTGCTCGCGCGTGCGCGTCATCACGCCCGTCGCGATCAGCGCCAGCGCCGCGGGCGGCTGCTCCACGCGCTCGTCCTCCAGTGGCTCTCGGTCCATGTCCACAGGGGTGAGCGCGATTACGAGCCGGCCGCGCGGACCGCCGGGGCCATGTTTCCTTTCCTCACTCGTGCTGGTTGGTGTGTTTTGCCGCGACTTCCTGGCTGCCGAGGAGTGATGGTTTGTGCCGGTTTCAACTCGCGTGGCATCTTATCTGATATTAAAATCGTTAAGAACGGGTGAGCCCCCAAACACAGCCCCCAGCTTCAACTTGCGGGCCCCCCGCCATGCTTCTAACGATTCTGTGATTGGTGGAAAATCAAAGCTTGGGGATCCGTTGCGTTTTGGACCAATCAGGTGATGGCTGGGATCATGCCCCGTCAACGCTCCACCAAACGAAGGTGTCGACGAGAGCCGACGTGGCCGCCACTTGCACACGCAGATCGGGATCCCGGTGCCGCAGCTCGCTCACTCGACGAATCTCCGCTTCGCCCACAGCCCACCACCGCTCGCCGCCATGTTCGCGCTCCGCCACGTCTCCCAGCGCACGCGCACGCCGCTCGCGCGCTCCTTCGCCGCCAAGGGTGCGTAGACGCTGCGGCTCGCGCGGATTGCTAGACACCCGAGAGCTCACCATTGGCGTTTGTTGTTTCCTCTGCAGCCGAGTACGAGCACATCCTCACGGAGGTGCGCGGCAAGGTCGGCCTCATCACGCTCAACCGCCCCAAGGTGCGTGACTGTGCTTCCCCGGTTAGCGGTTCGCGATGGATGGGAATGAACAGAGAATGTTGGGGGACGATTCGTAGGCGCTCAACGCGCTCTGCAGCCCGCTGATCGAGGAGCTCAACGGCGCCGCTCACGCGTTCGACGCCGACGAGAACATTGGCGCGATCGTCATCACGGGCAGCACCAAGGCGTTCGCCGGTACGGAGCCGCGCTAGATGCAAGCGAGGGTTTACTCGTTGGGAGGTCCAGGTCACTAACTGCGCATGTGTATGACGTGCCCGCTCGTGTAGCCGGTGCTGACATCAAGGAGATGTCGACCAAGACGTTCGTGGAGGCCTACAAGTCCAACATGTTCGCCAACTGGGGCGACGTCACCAAGGTCTCCAAGCCAGTACGCTTTCGCCCTTCTCGCCAATTATTGTGATCTACACCCTCCTCTCACCGTGATGTCTTGTGTGTGTACAATTTCAGGTGATCGCCGCCGTGAACGGCTACGCCCTCGGCGGTGGCTGTGAGCTGGCAATGCTGTGCGACTTCATCATCGCCGGTGACAAGGCCATGTTCGGTCAGCCGGAGATCACGCTCGGCACCATCCCGGGCTGCGGCGGCACGCAGCGCCTCATCCGCGCCATCGGCAAGTCCAAGGCGATGGAGATGATCCTTACTGGCAACATGATCAACGCCGAGCAGGCCGAGCGTGACGGTCTCGTTGCGCGTGTCGTGCCCGCGGACCAGCTCGTTGACGAGGCCATCAAGACCGCCGAGAAGATCGCGTCGTTCTCGCAGCCGGTGGTCAAGATGGCCAAGGAGGCGGTGAACGCCTCGTACGAGCAGACGCTCCAGGAGGGCATCAAGTTCGAGAGCCGTCTCTTCTGGAGCTCGTTCGCGACCAAGGACCAGAAGGAAGGCATGGCTGCCTTCGTGGGCAAGCGCAAGGCCAACTTCACGCACGAATAAGTGTTCAAGAACAGAAGCATGACACCTCTCAAGCCATCGTGAAGGGTAATGAATGTTGTCGTATTGGCGCGTACACCTAGAAGACTCCCGCGACTACAGTAGATGTACGCTAAACCTCGAATCGTACGATTGTCCCTTCGATCGCACATCGCACGCCGAGTACTGCTAGTCTGCAATGGTCTCATCTGTTCACTACACACACTAGTGCTGTACGTACCTCAGACGACAGGGCCTGTTTTCGAACAAGTTACCTTCCCGTCGGCCGTGCTTCTCGCTTTCTTCGTGACTTCTTCGTGGTCCCGGGTGCTGTCAACCTCATTGTTGGTAGTACGCGACTGTTTTGTCTTCACGGCGCGTACGGTAGACTTCCGTGCCCCGTCAGTGGATTGGATAACCCATTCCGGAATATCAGCGCGCTGCAGGTGATCGATCTGGAGGTCCATACCCGCGCGTCTCTGATCCCACTGGTCGACATAAGAGGCGAACTCACGAATCGCCTCCGTCAGGTCGAGGTCAAAGCTACTGTCGCTGGGGATCGCGTTCTTGGGCACATGGAAGCTGAGGCCAATGAAGAGCCAGCTTGTTGGTGCCTCACCGTCAGTTCCGTCGTGGACGTCGTAGAAGCGAGCGAACGGGTGCACGCGCATGAGCGGCACGCTTTCCAACCTAGCACACAAGCATGGAGTGAGAACTGGGCACCAAAAGAATGTAATGCATACACTAACCTCTGCAACAGGTAGCGAAGGCGCGATTTAACCCATCCGAACCACTTCGAGAAGCTATCCGCATTCCGCGCCGTCACCTGCACGCGGAGAAAGTGCTTCATTCTACCACCACCAAAAGAGTGAATTAGTTGCTGGGGTCAAGTTTAGGATGGTGCAAACATCAATGTGGTGAGATCAGCGAGGAGGCACAACAGGATGGATCATGCAATGACCTTTCGAAAAAGACGGGCTGGGCGAACAGTGACCCCCATGCTGCTTTCTGGTAATCCATTCATAACACGATTAGTTGATAGTGACGGATAACCGAACGGTGTGATCTGTACCTTCGTCTCGATGTCCAACGTCCGTGTTGCGCCTTTCCCTAGCTCGAACTTGAGTATCCGCAACGTGGACTGGATGACGTTGTACGATGAGTTCATCGATGGATACGCCGGAGTGATGATCGGCATGAGGTGGGTTCGATCTCTCGGATTCGTCATCGGATTCCACACCTGGGTACGACCACAGCAAATGGTTAGACACGGAATAGCAAAGCACAGCTGAATCGAGACCATTGCTGTTACCGGAAGTCGCATGTTTGGAGGAGTCACGACAACGTCGAGAAGAACTGGGTTGGGCCACGCCCAGAGATGAAAGATCCGGAAGAACTTGGCCAAGAGCGTCGCAGGAAGAGCGTTCGGGTAGAGTTGACAGATGCGAGCCACAAGAATCGCCCAGTTTACACCACCGAGAAATCCGAGAACGTTCGAGTAGATGCCTCGCAACTACAGGTGGTAAGTGAACGTGAGCAACATGAAATTCACTAACCGACGTTAAAGCACGTACCCTGGCCCAGTGCTTCACTGCAACGAGGGTAGTTCGAAACCGATCCTGGTGGGGGACCAACTGGAGGATCCGCTCAGTGACTCGAACGCCGTTGAGACTACGAGCCTGCAATCACCAAACAGGCTCAACAACGATCACGCGCACGCATATTACACAGACCCAACGCACCGAGGCTTCGTCCAACTCGCGGAGATAGCGGTCCTCGAGGACGTCAATGTCGCTCGGGATCGAGGGCAACCGCAGCGAGACGAAGATGAGGTCGACTGGGATGCCATCCATTTTCAGGTAGATGACGGGGACGTAACTGTTCCCGATGAACGTTAGTACAACAAAACAATCGCGAATACCAATCACATGTATGGTGCACGTACGCGTCGGCAATGACGTGGACATGCTTGACACCGGGCGTCGCCTCCAGCAAGATGGGTACTTTCTGGAAGAAACTTGTCTTGGAGCAATGGCGCGGCGCGACGCAGAGCCTACGGTGAGCATTGACGTCAGTACTCATATCCATTCAGTCCCCCTTCCGCGAAGGATGTCCGTACGTGTCAATATCCGCATCAGGATGGTGGACTCCGAGGCGGAAGGAGCCAAACGTCTTCACAATAACCCGCTTCGTGGCCGCCTCTTTCTCGCTCATGCCCGCGAGGCATCCTTCGTGGAGCGCGTATTCCTGGAGCACGTCGGTGAGCTTGGCCAGCACGGACTCGCGCACCTTGAGCTCTTCGCTCGTCTCGTACACGCGGCATGACCTACACGCGCGCGACATCACCACACCATTCGTAAGAACACCGTCTCCACTGCGTCTCCAATGCGTCATCAGCATCGCGCTACCCACCGAAGCGTTTCCTCGAGACTCGCTTGGAGCATGACGTCGTCCTCGGTCGGCCCCGCCAGCGACAGCGGCGGCGTGATACCGGGGGATCTGATACTCATACAGATAACACATGAGCACCTTTTAGACGCCCACGCGGCCACCGACCCGCGCGGCGAACGAAGCCCACAGCAAACGCACCGCGTCGACGCCATCGAGGTAAGCCCGTGTGGATGGTGTTGTTTTGAACCGCTTCGTTCCCTCCACCACGGTCTCTCCATGATGTACTGACTTAGTGAGTCCAGGGTAACAAATTCAAACAATTATAATTGGTTGACGGACTGGGAGTACGTTTCATTGGTCAAATTATTCTCATGCACCAGACAGGTCAGCAATACCGCTCGAGGTTTAGCTGGTGAAAGAACTTGCTGGTGCGTTCGGTGGTGGCGCCGGCCTCCGCGATCAGCGCGTGTGTCGCTCGTCCGTGAGCGACAATGTGGCGAGTGAGCGTCTCGATGACGTTCAGGTCGTTCACGAGTGCGAGGTTGTAGCCGGTGCCACTCAGGAACGAGCCCGACCGAGCGGCATCCCCCACGACGATGACGTTGTCGCCGAAGCACGAGCCCTCCAGATACATCTCGCGACTCTCGAACGGCGGCCACGCGACCGTGAATTCGTCGGGTGGTGGCTCGAGCTGATGAAGGCTGGTGACGAGAGCAAGATGCCGGCGGAAGAACTGCTTGAGCATATTCCCATTGTAATCGTCGTCCAATGCGCCGACAAACTGGGGAGGAAGCTGTGTCGAGAACAACGAGTGCTGCTTCGTCTGGAAGTTTGCCACAAGGAAATGACGCAGGCGAGCGGACGAGTAGTCGCTGTCACGGGCGTTGATGACGGTGTAGGCGACAGGCCCGTAGAATTTCTCAACCATGAACATCGCAAACCACTGCGACGTGGACGACCGAACTTCTCGTAGCTTGAGCTGCTTCTTCGCGACCTCTCGCCGAGAGCCTTCACAGTCCACAACCAGACTCGGGGAGGTTATGCGAACATCGTTGCTGGTATGCACTTCCACCACTGAGTCGTTCGCGGCCGACATGATGAGCTTCACGTCGCCACACTTGTAAATCAGTTTGATCCCTCGCTCGTGGCACAGCTTGACCATGGTTTGCTCCAGCTCTGTGATCTTGACATTCTCAATGCCCAACGCGCGCTGCTGGAAATACGCGACCATCTCGGGCGTGGCATTCTCAAACGCGGTGACGACCCCGCTGGACTCGTCGACCTCGAGCCCAAAGTTCTTGCAGGCACGGATCACCTCTTCCTTCGAGCTGCCAAACTGGAATCGCACGTGGTCGTCCGGCGCGTCCTTGGGGATGCGCCCGTGGTCCTTCAGCTCGCGAACGAGCTTCTCGATGCCTTCTCCACGCGTGATCGCACCTTCACTGGGCACGGCTCCGCTGTGGTGGAACGCTTCCTGCCACGCATCGTACACGCCCAACTGACGAAGCCGACTCGCACCCAGATGCCCCAGCAAAATGTGGTTGTCGCGCGTGTGGCTCGCACGCTTCTCGAGCACCGTGACCTGCGAGATACCGTTGCGCGCGAGCATGAGCGCCGCCGCCAGCCCCGACAGTCCGGCGCCGACCACCACGGCGTGCGTCATCGTTCTCAAACTGAGCTCTTTCTAAACGATCTGGAGTTGCCTTTAGGCAACTCCAGATCGGATCGTTGGGGATTGGCTGAATCCGTTTCGCAATCATTTCAACCAATCAGAGGCTTATTATCATTATGGATCACGCAATCAAGATGCAACCTCTATTTTAATAGAGCCCATACACTCGTGCAACCTTCACAAACCTACTAAGATAAACCCATCATGCGTGAGACTCAGAAATTCCCAGGCGTTCGCCCTCAGAACCAGTGGCACGGGCCCGCCACCATTGACAACCCGAAGAAAGACGCAGCTACCTCAGATCAAGCAGCATGCGTGGCGCTCTCCAGGGCGGCCTCTCGCTCGGCCAGACGGCCGTGACCAACTTCGGCCAGGCCGGCAGCCTCGCGGTGAACCCATCGGACGACTACGAATACGAATACGTGCTCGACTGGTGCGTAACTCACACAGGGAGCTCGTCACTTGCCTTCAATGGCTCACTGCTCTCTGACTTGGTTGGGATTCGTTTGCACGCAGCCAGCCGACGGCGCAGCAAGGCCCGCTCGCGCTCGCGCTGTCCGACTTCAAGGTCCAGCTGCGGAATCGCGAGACGCTCGGTCTCGAGTTTGAGGTGCGTGCTGTGGCGCCACCTTTTCGAGATGCGAATCCACACAGCGAGCGTAACCTGTCTCTTCCTGTCTGTTTTGTCAGTTTGCTGCCCACGAGAGCACGATCAACGAGATCTGGACGTCGCAGGTGACGCCGTGGAACGTCGCGACGTGCTCGAGCGACAAGACCGTCAAGTTCTGGGACCTGCGCGCGCGCGCGCCGACCATGGTCATCCCCGTGGGCCAGGAGGTGTGGACGCTCTCGGTCGGGTGCGGCGACTCGCTCTTGCTCACGGGCACGAACGAGAAGGCCCACTTTTTCGACATCCGCAACCAGAAGAAGCTCGGCTCGTACGGCGAGAGCCACATCGACGCCATCACGCGCGTGCGGTTCCACCCGACGAACCCGTCGTACGTCGTGACGGCCTCGGAGGACGGCGTCGTGTGCTTCTTCGACTGCCGCGTGCCCGTGGAGGACGACGCACTCGAGTCGATCATCAACGTTGAGAGCGCCGTGTCCAAGATCGGCTTCTTCGGCCCCAACTCGGAGCACATTTTCTGCCTCACGGGCACCGAGACGCTCGACCTGTGGAACCTCTGGACTGCGGAGCGCATCCACCACTACGAGACGCTGCGCGAGGACTGCGCCAAGAACGGCGTCCCCACCGACTACCTCGTCGACTGCGTGTACGACCAACAGTCCACGGAGCTGTTCCTGCTCGCGGGCGACCACAACGGCACGCTCAATGTGCTTAACATTGGCGGCGGCAACGCACAGCTGCGCCACGAGGCGACGCTCTCGGGCGGCCACAAAGCGTGCGTGCGGACGGCGTTCTACGACCCAAGCCGTTCAACGCTGTACACAGGCGGCGAGGACGCTCGCCTCTGCCGGTGGTCCGATCCGCCGGTGGCGTCCAGCGCGGTGCCACCGTCCGAGTCGACGCCCGCTCCCGCTGCGACCGCACGTCGAACGCACGACGCTGCGGGGCTCAAGAAAGCGCGCAAGTCGTCCCGGCCGTATTAGAGAAAGAGAGAACGGGCGTCACGACAAATTTGGGAATAATACAGCTAGATCGAAGTGACTTGGAGCTATGCAGTTGTCGCCAAGAACAGAGACTAGCTGGAACGCATGCCGCCAAGAATAACGTAAGCCGCGCACAATGGGTAGGACGGGTGGGGTCTCCGGCTATATTTGCCGCGCAGGGCGTTTGGTTTCGCAGCGGCGAGTCGCTCGGATTTCCTCGTGCCGTCTTGCGCCAACTGAGCACATCGCGATCGACGGCAGGAAGAGACGCGCACGAAGAGGCCCCACGACCACAGGGACGCCCCACGACCAAGAAGCGACAAGAAGCAGCAACCATGTCGATCATCATCAAGAAGGTGACGGATTTTTACAAGAAGGACGAGTGCAGCAAGTACTACAAGCTGGGTAAGACGCTGGGCACGTACGTGAGGAGTTCCTTCGTGGCATAGCTCAAGGTCAGACCCAAGCTAACCCTTTGTGACGGTTGTTGCGCTCCTTCGACACAAACAGTGGCAGCTTCGCGACGGTGAAGAGTGCCGTGAGCAAGGCTGACGGCTCGCGGTGGGCGGTCAAGTGCATCGACAAGGCGAGCCTCACGGCCGAAGACGAGGAGGCGCTGCGCGTCGAAGTTGAGGTGCTCCAGATGGTCCACCACGACAACATCGTGCAGCTCAAAGAGGTGTTTGACTGCCAGAAAACGTTCTACATGGTCATGGAGGAGATGAGCGGTGGTGAGCTCTTTGACCGCATCGTGGAGAAAGAAAAATACTCCGAGAAAGAGGCCAGCGCGGTCGTCAAGAAGCTCGCATGCGCACTGCAGTACTGCCACGAGATGGGCATTGCGCACCGCGACCTCAAGCCCGAGAACCTGCTCTACCAGTCCGCCGAGGACTCGGCGCAGATCAAGATCGCCGACTTTGGGCTCGCCAAACTCATCAAGGGCGACTCGCTCATGCAGACCGCGTGCGGCACGCCCGGTTACGTGGCGCCCGAGATCCTCGAGGGCAAGCCCTACGGCGCCGAAGTTGACCTGTGGAGTCTCGGTGTGATCGCGTACATCCTGCTCTGCGGCTTTCCGCCGTTCTACGACGAAAACAACGCCGCACTCTTCGCGTCCATCAAGTCGGGCATCTTTGACTTCCCGTCGCCGTACTGGGACTGTGTGTCGGCGTCGGCCAAGGATCTCATCTCGCGACTGCTGGTCGTGGACCCGAAGAAGCGCTTCACGGCCAAGCACGTGCTCGACCACGCGTGGATCTCGGTGCGTTTGGTTGAAATTGTCAAGGTGAGGTATGAGATGTCTGACTGTGCCTGATGTATGACTGTAATAGGACGTGCACAACGTGAGCGACCAGGCGCTGCCGCACTTCACGGCCGAGATGAAGCGCTACAACGCGCGGCGCCGCTTCCGCGCCGGCATCATGGCGGCCAAGACCATCAGCGCGCTCGCGGGGAAGAAGAAGTCAACGGACATGACTCACGGCGAGGGCGGCCCCCACGACATCATAGACGAGGCCGAGCAAGTGCTCGCGGCATCGCCCGTGACGCCCGTCGCGCCCACGACAGCGACGACGCCGTCGGCCGAGATCCCTGCGCCGACCACGGCCGCGGTCGCTGCCGTCCCGACGCCGACGCCGACGGCGTGAGCGGTGACAACTTTATTAGGAAAGCCCTTGAATGCGACGAACGATAAGAGCTCCCGTAAATCCTTCCATGGCCCCATTACTACTAGTAATCTCATTTCATTATCAAGGAGTTACAAGACAAGCGTGCCGTCACATCTTACGCGGGGTTGCGTCGGCGTAACACAACGTGAGTCTCGACCAGCGGCGGACGTCTCATGGGCCTCGACCGCAGCTACGGCAGGGGTAGTTGGGGCAGACAGCGAGTATGCTGACGGTGCATCTACTTCCGCAGTCGACAAGTCAGGTCGGTACCAACATCGCCCGAGATTTGGAGCATTCCACCCACCGAGACACCGCCTGTCTGAGCTGAGCGCGACCTCAAGCTGGGCAAGATCGCATGTGATACCGGTGGACCACTGAGGCCGTGGCGCCGGCGTCTGTGGCCCAGAATGCCGCGCTGCTCCTCTCCACGAGCACACTTCGAAGGATGAGCGAATGAGCTCGAGACGGAAGAGTTACTCAAGAGCTTCCGTTTCAATCCCTTCGGGTGTTACTGCTAGCCCTCACCAAAACTGCTTTCTCATGGTCCTCACAAAGCTGGCTTGCGACCGCCAACCGCCAGTAGACTGGTAGACTCCTGAGTGGTAGAGCGTAGCTAAGCTGTATTTTCGTCCAAAAATGCTACCGCACTACACCCCGGAGTGTTGCCACACGAAGACTCGGAAATGCAAAAGAGAGAAGAGTACACCGTCACACACACTTGAGCCACGCCGACGCGGAAGAAGCTCCTATAACTAATTCACGAGGAGTCGAGCGAAAGAGTCCCAGGCGCTTCAACCACACCCCACGGGGACTTTCGTTCGTCAGAGACCATGCCAGCCGTCGCTTAGAGCGCGCAGCCACCTCCCGGAGTGATGGCGAAGCTGTCGAAGCTCTTGCGCTCCGACGACTCGAGCTCGGCGGCCTTCTGGCGGGCCTTGTAGATGAACGCGAATGCGGCACCGACGGCGGCGACACCGAAAGCAGCGACGACGACGACACCAACGACCGATCCGGCCTCGGCACCGCTCTTGGTAGTGGTCTCCACAGTTCCGCTGTCCTTGTTGTCACCCGTGGTGCGAGTGGCACCGCCGGCGTTCGCGGCACCCGTCGAGTCCGTAGCGGCGTCACCGTTCATGTCAACAACACCAGCCTCGTTCTCGGCCGTCGACTCGGTCTCGCTCTCCGAGCTGGAGTCAGTCTCGCTGACCGTACCAGCGTCCGCATCAACCGAGCCCGAGCCGTTCTTGAGGACGACATCGGCCTCACCGGTGGCCGAGCCGCTCAGACTGGCCGTCGAGGTGGCGTTCGTCGGGGCGGGCGTGGTCGGAGCCGGCGTGGTCGGGGCAGGCGTAGTGGGAGCGGGCGTGGTCGGCACCGGGGTCGGCGCAGCCGTCGGGGCCGGCGCCGGGTTGCCACCAGCACCAAACTTGGACGACGAGTCGGGGTTCAGGAGACCGTACTTGGCCTCGAAGCCGCCCTTGTACGGCGTGTCGAACATCTGGAAGTAGAAGCGCTGGTTGTCCGGGAGGTTCCACTTCTTGTACTCCTGCCAGTACGCTGCCGCGCTCTCCGGCGAGCCCTGGTTGCCGTTGTTGCCATCCGAGGGCCAACCAGTCTCAGACAGAATGAGCTTGGATCCGATACCCGGGAGGCCGCTGTTCAGCACCGCCTGCCACTGGGCCTGGGCCTCCTTGACGCCGTTGGCACCGTTGGTGTTGGGGTGGAAGAACGGGTGGATGTTCACACCCACGACGTCACTGGCCGCCACGACCTCCTGCATGCCAGGCGCCGGCTGGATGTAGTCGATCGAGCGCTGCACCGTGCCGACGCGGACGCTCGGGGGCACCTTGCCCTTGATGTCGCGGATGATACCGGCGGTGTTGGCGAGGCCGCCCGCGGCGTTCTCGTTGCCGACAAAGATGTAGTCCACCATGCCGCTCTTGGCGGCCTTGATGGCGTTGTCGATGTGCTCCTGGCGGTTGTCGACGCCGTACGGGATGCCGAGCGCCGCGCGCAGGCCCGACTTGACGACGATGTCCGCGAGGTCCGCGCCAAAGTAGGTAATGTACGTGCGCACGTGCGAGAAGCCCTTGGCCTTGATGGTCTCCATGTCGCGGCGCACCGACTCGACCGACATGGAGCCGTCGTTCGAGTGCTTGGGGTCGTAACACACGCCGTCGGCGTTGGCGCGCGCCGTGAGGCAGGCGACAAGCGCCGAGAGCAGGAACACCGCCGACTTCATGGTTTGTACGCGAGAACGATCGGGGGGAAGGGAGCGAGTCGCGTGGGGAGTTCTTTAGTCCGGCTGCGAGTTCTTGGGGAGAGCCTGCAGAAGGATAAATGACGGCAACGAAGGACCGGGGGGGAAGAAGCCAGCGCGGCTGCCCAACACAAACCAACAAAACAACAAACCGGGAGAGAGAACGTTTCGAATCAGGCGGCCAACACCAACAACAGGGAGCCACAACCAAAACGGTAAAGGGCTGCACTGCAGCCCTTTACCGCAGCCGCTGCACCCCAGCGTTCCGTCTGTCGTCTGGTCGAGAGCCCCCAGCCGGTGTGACGCCGCACTGGCCAACAAGTTGTTGAACAACACCCAAACACAAGCGCCCAACCGCCGCGGGATCGTAACGTTGGTCAAGTGGGAGAGGGAACCATCTGGCTCGGTTGGTTCGCATGTTGGTGTGTGGGTGTCCCCGAACCCGGATTCCCGGATCCCGGCAGAAACGCCAGTGCCGGCGCAGGGCTTTACGCGGCCCCGAGTGCCACTGTATGGGGTACGCCAGCCGCCA
This sequence comes from Pythium folliculosum, assembly GCA_023336295.1. NCBI lineage: Eukaryota > Oomycota > Peronosporomycetes > Pythiales > Pythiaceae > Pythium > Pythium folliculosum. Next base: position 79,361 of record JAADWV010000030.1, read on the forward strand.
GGCGGTGGCGGCCAGGCCGCGTTTCGAGGGGCACAATGCGACGACGTCCGCACCCAGTACTGTAAGTTACACCCAGTTACAGTGTAACTGGGTGTTTTTCCTGAAGACCTGTGGATCTTCGGCAACAGTTGCCAAAGATCCACAGGTTTTCAGCGAGAAGTCAGCGCGCACGTGGAGCACGTGGATCGTCTATGTGCAGGTGATCAGGAAACCGCGACGGACGCGCGATGCGTGCGGTTGCGTGACGCAGGAACAGGCGAGGAAAAAGAACACCATGAATAATTTGACCTTTGACATACTTGTTTTTTTAAAAACAAGTATGTCAAAGGTCAAATTAGTCATGAATACTTTTTTTATTTGACAATACATCTCGTGTGACCTTTGACATACTCTTTTTCTTAAAAGAAAACAAGTATGTCAAAGGTCACACGAGATTTATTATCAGTGGTTCTACGTAGCTGGGACTTCTGACAAAAGGGGGACCTTTTTTGATAAGATGGTCAGAAAGGGAATTAGGATGACAAAAGGGGTGGCTATCGGGACAAGAAATATAAAACTACTCGTTGTACTCACTTTATGTCCAATTGCTGGGTCATCTTGAGTGCAGCAATTGAGCCGCTGATCGCGGCTCGGCGCTAAGCCGCGCCCGCTGCGCTAGAGCGCTCCCTAATCGCAACCTTCGCTTCGCTCCGGTGCTCCGAAATAGATAGCCCCTCCTTGTGAGTGTATGTATCCCGCGCTACGCGCCGCGCCACCGACCTTCGCAACGCTCCGGTGGGGCTCCGCTCTCTAAGCGCTCTGTGTGCCTTCGTCCTTCCCCGTGTATGACAAAAAGAGCATACACATGCTTTGTGGTCCCTTTTTCATCTTTGGGTCACCCCTTTTGTCATCCTAATTCCCTTTCTGATCATCTTATCAAAAAAGGTCCCCCTTTTGTCAAAAGTCCGGTAGTACATCGTAGAGTGTACTGTTAGAGGTGATTGAGATCGGCAGCACAAGGAGTCGGACTGCTCTGATGTGTTCAGTCCATGTGCGTACTTAAAAATTGGAGCGTGGACAATGCGAACTTAGAGGCAAATCCGCTCACGTTTGCAGCGGCCAAGCAAGACTCAAGTATCCAAGCAGTCGTGTTGGTGTGTCTCGTCGTCCTTGTCTCTGAGGCCAGAGATCGCCATGCCGAAGCTTGTGGACACGGGCCACTCGTCCTTCGCGACGCTCGCCATACCAGACATAGCGCACGCGCCACGTCTTCCGCGTCCGGTCCGCTGGAACGTTCCCGCGTGGTCAGTAGTCAGCATCGAGAATGCGCTGCGCGAACAGCGGCCGTCTTCATCCACCGATTTGCCCACCGCTGACTCGACGCTGTGCTACAAATGGATGGCTACACGCTTAGTATTGTGTGACTACACTGTGAGGAAGGGCGTATTCTACGGTACAGACTCTTCATGAATTCCCAAGTCACACCCGCGCACAAAGGCTGAGGGCGCGCCATCCTCCGTCACGATGCAGCTGCACGGCCGTGGATTTGGCGTGCGCACATCGTGGTACTACTGAGAGATCGAAAAGATCTGATCCATCACGGTACACATTAAGCGAGGGCGGTCGCTCTGAGATTTGTAGCGTCGCCAAGCTTTCTGCGGTGCTTGCACATCAAGGCACCATACTGTTTGTAGTCCCCGCGGTATTCAGTTCAATCGCTCTGTCCAGGGCCTCGGTGCCCGTGGCCGACTAGAGTCTACATGCAGGTGGATAAATGGTGTCCAGAACTTCGGTGCGCGATGGACGCATACCATGATCACTATTAACATATCCTGAGAGAGAGCCGCTACTCGGCTGGGTGCGACAACCGCTCTGGCTGCCATCGGGGGTATCTCATGCAAAACTTGCTCGATATGCGCCCGGGTCCTGTGAGGGCCTATACGCGTTGGCTTGGTGATTCTGATACGCCACGCTGGGTGGACGTTGGTGTATGCTGGGAGGCCCATGCGCAATGCTGCCGTGGCGCTGGTGAGGTATGCTGGGCCGAGGCACCGACGACGGAGGACTCATCGTCTGCATCGACGGATGGTACCCAGTGTCTCCGGCGACGATGATGATCGGGAAGTCGACGGACAGTCCTGTCCGCCACAAGAGATCGCACTCGATGCCGATGCGGTATTCACAGCTCAGGAAATGGCCCACGGTGGTTGGATACCGAACTTTGCCAGCGATCGCGATCTGCATGGGTCGCTCCAGGAGATCTCCCGACCGGGGGCCCGGGCACTTGACTTGGGAGAGTAGCCGCGTGCACTTCCTGGTCACGCCCGACGGCAGCTTGAGCGTCACATCCTGGTATAGCCGACATTTGACTTGCCGCACACTGACGCTGGATGTGTGGTTGTTGACGAAGCAGTCGACACGCGCCGTTTCGCCGATGCTGAAAATGTTTTTGGGCATGGCGGCCGCGACGTGGCACGTTCCGCGGTTCACCATGTTCATGGCTCGGATCTTTTTGGAGATCGTGCGTTCCACAGCGGATGTCCGCGTAGGCAACTGCTCCTTCGCGCGCACGATCAGGCTGAACTGGGCTTCCAAGTCCGTCACGAATCTTCCTTCGACTCGGATTCGGGCTTTGAGCGTGTACTTGATGGTGGCGTGGAGACTGTCGACCGTGCCGAAGAGACCATCGGCGTCGAGCACACCAGGGAGGTCTTCGGCGAGGAGATACTCAAACGGGTACATGTACTCGCCTGGCATATAAGGGTCCGGCAGTCCTGTAGTCATGATCTGCAGCACACGCAGGACGATCGGAAATCAATATCGCTCCACCAGCCAAAGCGCCGCACACACTCCAAATCCCACGTACATCGTGCTTCAGGAACTCGTGATACTGCGAGTGATGGTCGCCAGCTTGCATCCACTGGGCGATTTCTTCTCCGACAATCGAGCATGACAACGCTGAGGAGCACACACGAGCATGCGCGGTTAGCATCGAGGTTGGAGAGCGCCGCGCCGAGAGCCAATAGAGTGCACTTCACTTACTGTCGCTTCGAATAGGCTCGCGCACGGTCACGAAGATTCGGCCGGTCACGAGATCGCCGGCGCGGTACACGGGCCGATCCACGACGATGCGCAGCAGTCCCTTTACGCCCAGCTCGCCGCCAAACAGCCGCGCGGAGCGCACGATGCTCGGGTCGCGGTAGTCCATCGGACCGAGCTCTGCGGTCGGGACCGACGCCGACGGGCGCGGGCCCCAGCGTGCTGTGATTCCCTTCACGATTGTTGCTGATTCACGCGCGTCCGATTGCGGTGTGGAACGGAGAAGGAGAGACCAAAGCACGCGATCTCTCTCTCTTCCTCTGGGTCTCTATGCGGTCCGTTCCTGCCTGCGAGAGCCGACCGAGAGACTGGAGGAAGAAGAGGAACGAGAAGGCGCCGCGCGCGTCTCGTTTGAAGGAGAGAAGGAAAAGCGGATGTGGAGCGTTGGTGTCTCTACGCACTGACTGGGCGTGAAGCCTGTCAAAGCCGCCTGTGCCAGCGCGCGGTGCTCCGTTCGGACGGCCAGTGCACAGTTCGAAGAGGCACGCCACTTTCTTTCCGTCCACGGCCAGCCTGTTGTTGTCCGCCGCGATGGCCTTTCTCATGCGCGCGATCCACGGTTATGTAATGGACTGTCCAAAAACCACTGAGGTGGTGGTGGTGATTGGACGTCTGGTATACGATCCATTGTGTATACCAGTACTCGAATACGATTATAAACCAAGTGGTATACACGAATGAACCCGTTGACATCTCTCCCATTGGCAGTGCCAGTGGGGTACTGTGCATATGCTGAATAGAGCGCTCATTACTTCCCTCAGCGGCCAACATGGCTCCACAGAAATCATCCCGCCAGAGCCGCGACATTCCACAACATCTTGTGGCGAAAGACGCTTCAACTCCAGCGTGTCAGCAATGCTGAGCATGCGTCGCAGCTTCCCTAATAGGGCGAGGGACCCTATATGAACTATATGAACGAGTCAGTGCGACGACTGGGCATCTTGCCCTATGCGAGCCTGTCGGTAACGGCGGATCTCAGCCATGCGTCTTTGAGTTGCAGTGGTCGATGAGTGGCTTGCTATTGCCGGCCGAATAACCAGAAGAGCGATTCAAGAACGAGTGTCTCGTACCGGTCCCAGCACCGCAAACGAAAATAGTCAGCTTGGGTGCAGTTGAGTTTCTTTGTTTCTCTCTCCTCTCCACTCTTCTCTCTGCAGATACAATGATGGTGCGCGCGGTTCAGGTTAGATCGACGAGTCTTGCAGCTTCCGCGACAAGTGCGAGATCTCCTTGTTGATGCGCCCGGCGTTGCCCTCGATCCACTGGAGAGAGTTGTGGTGCACGTTCAGCACCTTCATGATCTGCACGACGGGGTTGTTATCGTCCGTCACGTCGTTTTGGGCCTTGTTGAGCTTCTCGACCGTCTCCTTCAGAGTGGTCATCATGGAGTTGAGCTGGTCATCGACATCAACCGACATCTGCAGCATTTGCTCGCGCTCGATATCGGCAGCCACGGGCATCTGGTCCTGGGCTTCATACATCTTGTCGACGCTGTTCTCAAGTTGCTGGGTAGTATTGAGAGCATGAACAAGTTAGTACGGCCCGATGGTACTGTATCAGGGGGAGAGCCTACCTCCAGGGTCGACTTGAGTTCCATCTGATAGGCGAAGATTGTGTCCAAGTTAGAGTCGAGCTCCTTCTGTGCGACTTGAATACGGCGGACGTCACTGGCAAGCTCACCAAGCTTCTTCTGGCTGTCCATCAGCTCTGCGTCCCACTGGCTCACTGTAGCATCATAATACGTTAGGAATACATCTGAGCACACGAAAAAAACAACCACATCGCACCTTTGACGGCTTCAGTGGTAAACGTGTCAGCGTTGCGCTCGAGCTGCTCGCTCCACATGTTGATAATCTCTTCGATGGTCTTGCCGATGTAGTCGGCTGGGGGTTGCTCAGCTGGAGTGGGCGCGGCGGCCGTCAATCCAGACGCACTCGATGCATCCGAAGTTGTGGTTGTAGTGGTCGTCGCTGACGACGATGCCGTTGAAGCTCCACCGAACGAAAAGCCTGACGCTGAAGTGGCTGCCGCGTCAGTCTTGCTCTCCGCAGCCTCGGTAGGCTTGGCGCCAAACGAGAAACCGCTGGTAGATGCGGCGGGCTTGCTCTCGCTTGCAGCTGCAGCAGGTGCAGGGGTCAGCGAGAACGCCGGCGCCGACTTGCTTTCGCTAGCTGGAGCAGCTGAGGAGGTACCACCAAACGCGAAGGAGGCTGCAGGAGTAGGCGCGCCATCCGTCTTCTTTTCCGCCGAGGAAGGTGCAGAGAAGCTGAACCCAGACGTGGTGGACTTTGCCGGCTCGGCAGTCTTCTTAGGAGACGGGGGCTTGAACGAAAATCCAATGCTCGAGCCGGTCGCAGTGGACGATCCACCGAGGCTGAAGGCACTCGAAGCCGCCGGGGCACCGCTCTCAGACGATCTCTTCGTGGTCAGCGAGAACCCCGACGACGAACCCGTTGTGGAGCTCCCACCAAGCGAGAATCCTGTGCTGGCGCCCGTGCTGGCCGCTGCGTCCGCCGGCTTGGCGCCACCGAAGCTGAATCCAGAGGATCCACCGGCACCAGAGCCGCCACTCGCACCAAACGAGAAGCTCGAGCCGCCCGCAGCAGGAGCCGCACTCTCAGCAGGCTTGGCCGCCGATCCGGCGCCAAACGAGAAGCCGCCAGCCGCCGGCTTAGGGTCCGCGGAGGCGCCACCGGTGCTGGCACCGAACGAGAACCCGCCACTCGCGGCCGGCGCGGGGGTTGATCCGCTGCTGGCGCCAAACGAGAAGCCGCCGGCCGCCGGCTTCGGGGCCGCCGCGGGGGCGCCCGTCGCGGGCGTGCCGAAGGAGAAACCGCCGGAAGGCGCGGCGCCCGTGCTTGTGCTTGGCGTACCGAACGAGAACGACATGTCTGATACACGACGGGGGGGGGAAATGGACGCCAAAGCAACCCACTCCTCCAATAATGCCGCTTCCTCCGCTACGGGTTTCTTGGCGCTCGCTCCAAAGGAAAGGAGCGCAGGTGATCGTTCTGTCCCGAATGGGGGAGGTGGAGAAATCCCTTGTTTAACTAGAGCGGGATAGGGGACTAGACGCGAAACTGGTGTGGTCCACACTAGACTAGGCGACAGAAGAACTCACACCTGCATTCCTGTCCTGCTCGCATGAGCTGGGCGTTAATTCACAAGCTCAAGCGCGCGGTCGAGGTTGGCGTCTAAAGCGCTCCTTGGCGCACCCCAGGGGCCACGATGAACCCCAATCTCCAGATCGATCCGAACAGTGAGTTGTGCGCGGTCACAGTGTGATTCTCGACCGCTATTTTTGCTGTCGCGCCAATGCGAGGAGTCGTTTACTGACATGTCTTCTTTTCCAGTGGACATGCTCCAGTACGGCATGAACCCCATGGCGATGAACAGCCCGAGCGACCAGAACTTTATGGGTCCATTCCACGGCGACATGCAGTCGTTCGGAATGGATCCCATGGGGTTCGATACGGGCAATGATCCGGGAGGCAAGAACCGCAACCGAGGCAACTACCGGTGCAGCAAGGTGCGGCCGAGGGAAACGCAGCAAGGCATCATCGGCGTTGCGGAGGCTGACCTCGGATTTCTATGGCGGTGATGTGTGTCAGTGCGGAGAGCCCAAGAAGGGTCATGTCTGTCCGTTGGTTCCAGCGAACTTCAAGTGCTCAAGATGTGGATTATCCAAGAAAGCGTGCACATGTGAAGGTTGGTGTCATTCCTTGGAATCATGGGATCCATCCAGAGACGTAACGCTTTTGCTTTGCTTTGCACACTGTCTTTCAGCTCCCAAAACACGAGGCATCGCTATCCAGTGCGAAATGGACGAGGACATGACGACACGCGCGATCGACCTTAGCATCCAGGTGAGGTCAATCCCCACACATGACTCACTTGATGTAGTTGACACGTGATTTGCTGCGTGACAAGGGTGTCTTCGAGATCCCTGTTTCTTCTCCTGGGTATCCGAGCCCGCCTTCCTCAGCGTACGCGAGCCCGATGCCGTATGCCACACCGCCACCGAACATGTAGATCTTCCGCACGTTTTAATGCTGGAAGGTGAAAACACAGGGGGATCGCTAAATAGTGCTCCAACATTCAAGCATTAGCAATCTTGAGCGCTTCCGGCGAAATTCTGTATCCGCTCAGCTGGACAGCCGTAACGCGCGCTCGCAATGGGTTGGACTTGGTCACCTCGTTTAGGTACAGCAGCGTGATGCCGCCGTGGATCTCGATAGCTCGAATCAGGAGTGTCTTCAATAGCAGTGTGAGGCGCCCCAGGATGCTGTTGGTCGTCAGGGCGAATGGCATGAAATATGTCATAGCGAACTGGGCAGACAAGCCTGGATAAACGCATCATGAGTCACCGAAGAGGAACTGCCAAGCTCGAATTACTCCAAGCGCACCTTTGTAAGCCTTCTGGGCAGCGATGATGATCTACAGTGAGAGCCCAAACGTTACATGGTGAGCCCAAAACGCCCCGGTCTCGCAAAAAAGTGATGGGGCAGTATTCAAACCTTCGTAGCACTCTCAGCAAACGCCACCAGTCGCAGCAAGACAGCATCAGTGCTGACTTTCAAGTCGCCGGCGAGCGCCTTCCACGAGATGTGGTGCTCGTTTGGTTGCAGCTGGAGCTGCTGCAACACGGCTTGAGCAGCTCCAAACATCGTCTCCGTGTCAGTCACAGTGATAGCAAGCAGTGAGCGTTTGACCTACGCGAACGGTGAGAACGCAATTATCAGCGCGCGACAGCGAGGCGAGAGTTGCTGCCAACTCCGAAAAGCGCACCTCTTGGAGATGTTGGTAGAACGCCGCACGGCGGTGCTGGCTGTGGTTCTTGTACATGGTCCGCTGGAAGAGCGCGATTTCCTCTTTCAGCGCCTTTGTAGTGTCCGCGACGGTGGCGACGTCCTTCAGCAGCGCCTGCAGCGCAAGCGACGCGCGTGACGCAGTGGTGGCCGTTGCCGTTCCATCCATTTTCCTCAGCTTGTCGTGGTGACAAGTTGCCCACGCTCCAAAACCTCTTGAATGTGATAATCGCTATCACAGGGGCGTAGGAGGAAGTCAGCGCCACAACGGAAATGACGGTGGTGCTTAGTGAGGTCGATTAAATATGCAGAGCTTTAGAGGAAGGGTGGCACGCCACGACTGGCATGGGTAGATACTTTGGTCGTGTTCGTGGTGAACTTCGTCAGTTCAGACGCTTGCGTTTCCACAGCAAAGCGGGATGTTTTTCCAAGGCAAACACATCGGCTTGTCGTGCTGGATCTTCAACCGTCGCGACTTCCAGCGTATTCATCCTGAGCTCCATCTCGTGATCGTCGTGCGTGCGTTTGAGCTTCATCCGCATCCTGTCTGATTGAAGCTTTTCTAGTACTCGCGGGTGTGAGGGGAAGTCATAGCCATAGAAGCTTCCACCGCAAAGAATCCGTTGCGTCTGCAGGAGAATGCATAAACGACTCGTTGGTGATCCAAATAGAGAGGCATACACATGCATATTCGCTTACCTCGCTTCTGAAGAGCACTGGGTCTCTGTGGAGCTGTTCCGCCGCTTCTCGATTCATCACGTAATCGATACCCGGTTCCAGGAAGATAAGCTGTTGTTAAGGAATCAACATCCCCTCCGTTAGTTCTCACTCTCGACAAGCCACCAGCTATGCGTAATTTGAACGCACCTGGAGACCGAGCAGAACGGTGTTGATACTCAACACTGGTCGCCAGTCTTTTCCGAGGATGGCGATCATCACTCGACCGGTCGCCGCGTCCACATTCGGGTGCCATATCCTGAGAGAGACACCGCCTTGTTAGATATCTAGTTTCAGATTGCACGATGCGCCGCAAAGAATAACAAACCTGGTCGTGCACGTCACTTGAGGCGCTGTACACATATTCAAGAACACAACAAGCTCGTGAGCACCACACCCACCGCCAATTTATCGGTCCGCGCGTGAGAAACGGGGACGTACGCTGAAAAGGATACGACTTGGGGATTTCGACGTGGAACGTGAAGTCCCCGTTCGCAAACGGCCCCGCATGATCCACGACCGAGATGTAGAAGATCAGGCGCAGCATGTTGTCCATGCCGTCGGGGAAATCCACGCGCGTGCGCGTGTGGTTGCACGTGTACTTCGCCTTGTGCAACTATAACACCACAAAGAGCACACCAAAACGTCAGCACGACACGCTCAATCGTAACACCACCACGGGCTTTCTCCCCATAACGCTGGAGCGCACCTCATTAACATCCTTGCGCACACGCAGCGCCGCCAGATCGGACCGCAGCATCGCCGTGGCGCTGCTTTCGAGCCCGCTGCCGTCGTTCGCTCGTTCGCTCGTTCGCTCGTTCGCTCGTTCGCGTCGTTCGCGTCGACAGCTGCGTAATGTCGATCGATCGATGGGTCGCTCTCCGTTCAATGCGGTTCGGGCCCAACACCGCGTGGCTCTCGCTGCTGGATCCTTCTTCTGAGACCGACGCCCCTCTCCGCACCTCCCTCCCTGTCTCCTCGGCGGCAGAGCGGAAGCTGGAAGCCTAATTACCCGATTACCCGGCGGTCGCGGGTCTTGCATTTGGCGCGGGTTTCGAGGAAAAAGGCCCATCGCCTGTCACACAACACTTGCTCAGACTCAGACGCAAACGTACCTTGTTTTAGCCTCTATGATCCTAGACTGGTGTGTTCCACACTGAAAAAGACACCCTGATCTGTCATAAAGCGGTCGTCTACCACCTCTTTTGGCATCTGCAAGGTTCCACGGATGCATTCGCTCTCTTGAAGCCGAAAATCCACCAAGACCCGGGTGAAGCGCGAGCGCGGAAGCCCATCGCGCAGTGGTCTCTTCAGCAGCGTCGGCACGCGCGACGTTACGTGTGGAGAGAAGGGAGAGCGGAGCGGGAATCAGGAGCGCACACCTGATCCGTCCCTTGACGCTAGTTGACGCCATGGAGCCCGGCGGAGAGGAGCCTACGAATGAGGCGGCGCCGGCCGCCACGCTGCGGAGCCGACCGCTGCTCCATTACAAGGAGTTGTCGCTCGGCGCGCCCAACAAAAAGACCAAGTTCACGAGCGTCCACGCGTCCGAGAACTTCCTGGCTTGCGGGTACGTCTCAGCGGCGTCGATACACCGACGGAAGAGGGGGCAGCGCGTGTTCTGATGATTAGGACCTGGAACTGTACAGCGCGAGCAACGGGAGCGTGTTTCTCTACGTGACGTCCGTGAATCGCGCGGACGCGACAGAGAGCAAGCGCGCGTTTCCGTCCAAGTACCATCTCGTCAAGACCATCGCGCCTCCGCAAGGAACGAATGACCGCGCGAGCGTGTCCTGCCTGACCATTTGCCCGCAGCAGAAGCGGCTCGTCGTCGGCACGATCGGCGGCGTCGTTTACGGCATTCAGCTGACCGACTACAACAAAATCGGCGAGCGCGTGGAGTTCACGCACGACTTCCACACGGTGCGCAATCGCGTGTATACTCCTGGCGAGTTGGCACGTCGAGCTAGCGACGGGCTAACGAGGTGGATGAATCACTCTTGCAGGGATTCCCGGTCACATGCTTCTTGTGGGACAAGCTTGGGATGAAGCTCTACTCGGCGTGTAATGGGGGAATGGTTGCTCAGACGTCGCTCCGCGCTGGTATGTCCGCATTCTTTGGTAAGGCGGACACGGAGCTGCTGCTCAAGGAAGAAACGGGAATTGTTCAGGTGCGCATCGCTTCACTCGATAGATTGATTCCCTTCCCTACTGATTGTGATCGCGTCTTCCGTCCTCTAGCTCGATATGGCGAAGTATGGGAAGGCGGATATCTTGATGGTGTCGTCGCAGGTGCGAGTCCTGCTTCTCAACTTGACATCTGCTGACGGAAGCGCCGTCCAGATTGGCACGAAACCACGTCAGGGAAATTTCGGTGCCTGCTTCTTCACCGGCGCGGCAGACGAGGCCGAAGTGACCAAAAAGACGAACGTCAAGGTTTTTTCATCAAGACCAGGCCGTCGAGTGTGGGTCGCCGACCCACAGACCGGCACTGTGTCGGCAACACTTAAGTTTGCTCTCGGCAAGAACCCAACAACGTTTCTGCAAGGCCCAGAGTGTCAATCCAACGAAGCCATCCAGTCGCGTGACCTCACGGTCAACAAACTAGCTTTGTTCCAGTTCATTCATGATCCGTACGCAACGGACGATTCCATCGACTCACCGTTGCTCGTGAGTTGGAACGCCGGCTCGAGTGTCCTTTTCTTTTTGGACCCGATTGCAGTTGAGATAGTCGAGTGGCATCTCGATATGGGCACTATTCACGACCTGAAGGTACGTACTTCATCTATGCAGGTTGCCATGGCTGATAGACTGATTATGAACGCTCTATTGTTTGTGTAGGTGCTCAATGAGTCTGTTTTGATCGTTTTGCACGGAGACCCTCCGAAAGTCTCAATCGTTGAGTCATGCTCCGCGCGTCAGTTCCTCGATATTTATGCGATGGGCGACGTGAAGATATCTGTCGAGGTACGTGCGCTCCTCGTAAATGCATGCGATGCGCTTTCTAAGTTTCTCGTGTGCTCGTAGATGGCGATCGAATACCAGATGAACGACGCATCGCTAGTCGACAACCTGCAGACCCAGTGGAAAAAACTGCTTGACGGTTCCCAAGATGAGACGATGGTGGAGTTGTCGTCCCAGCTAGAGTTGTTGCATCAAAATGTGAAGGAGCTTGAAGAGCGACGCCGAGTCCCAGATCTAAACAGTTCGATGGCAGCGACAGCTGCGCCCCTCCAAGTGATATTCAAGCAACGCCCTCAACAGCAACAATCAACAAGTTCAACTGCGACAAACCTCTTTGCATCCAACACATCGGGAGGAAACAAAGCTGAGCCTCAAACGGCAAGCGACTACTTGGACCTTCGACCGTCTCCGTTGTCGTACCGAAGGAACATTTATACACCAGATGGATCGACGTTGGAAGCTCAGCTCATCGAGATCAAAGAGCTGCCATCCACTGAGTCTATTGTTCGCAACGACTACCGAGAATCGTGGATGGAAGATATTATGGAGGAGGTGCGCAAGTTCGAAGCATACAAAGCTGAGAATGAAGGCGCGATGAACATGTTACCAACTCTGCGGGGGACTCTAAACAACACGGGGGCTGCGGCAAAGGCGATAACGACATACATCCCCGGGGCTACGATGATATCCAGTTTGATGGACACAGCGACTAACGTCAATTACGGCGCTCGTGGAAGTGCGATGGGCATATTTGGCGATCTTCCAGGAGCCGATGAGACACTGATTCTGGATCCGATCCAAATGAAGAAACCCTCTCATGCCGTCAATGATGCCCACGAGTGTGCGGTTTTGCGCATTGCAATGTCAGCGACCGGTGAATCGGATACAAGTGCAGACACTGAAGTTCTTCTCGAAGCCATCTCGATGGACATTTGGGATTCTAAACTCAAGTATATATCCAATCTGCCGCTTGAGAAACAGCTCAGCCTACCCGAGGCAGTGGCAGAAGACGAAGAGAAGAAGAGGCCGGCCTCTCCTTGGGCCAGAAATGGAAAACCGCAAGGCATCAGTCCCATGCACCGTGATCGACCAGTGTCAGCTGAAAAGAAGTCTCCTCTTCGCAAGAGCAAGAGTGCCGAGAGTCTGGAAGTTGATGTTTCCGCACCTCCGTTGTCGCTAGGAAACGGAGACGACTCAGCCCAGCTGTCCGCGAGGCGTTTGCAAAGGTTGACACGAAGAAGCTCGTTGTCTCCAGATACGGGTCGGTCTGCTCAGCGCGCTCTCTTGCGCCACATCGGCGGTGGCCCCAGTTGTGACTTCCAGCGCAAGTGCCTCGTCAGGGGTCAACTCGCGACGGCGCCAGAACTTGACTCCATTTTGAAGCGGGAAGTCAGCGACTTGATGGCTGAACTCCAATCCGCTGCGACTACAGCTGAAAAGAGCGCTCGACTAACCAGGCGACTGTGGCCCGCTGCAGGTATCACGCGTGTGTGTGGATGCCTCACAAACATGTTCCTATACGAAGGTGATCTTCCGCAGGCGCAGAAGGCCATTCGAGCATGGCTCACTTGCTTCGATCCAACCGCGAAGCCCGAGGAGCAGCACCGAAGTCCAACTGCAGCCAAGCAAAAGGAGATGGCGAGTATGAACAAGAACGGTTCAAAAACGCCGGGATTTGCCCGAGGGGAGGCACTTATCGACGGGGATGGCCTTCCACTCACACGAAGCGATTGGACGCTAGTGCGTGTCATGGTGTCGACCTACTTTGCAATATCCGCTGCCGGAAGTGCGTTGCGAGTGCGGCCAGCTACGCCCCATGACTATTCAAGTGACAAAGTTCGCTCGTATGCATACGAAATGGGTATCGTACTTGACGTGAGACCAGATGAAAGTGCTACAAGCAAGAACGAAAGCGGGGTATCGACGTGGACGGCCAATGAAGCTGAGGCATTCGTGAAGAAATACGGGATCTACCTGAACACCGAACTTGCGGCCGAGGTTTGCAACAAAAAGCGAATGGGTAACGTGCTCAATGCTGTGCTTGACCAAGTCGTATCAAGCTCAAACATGTCGAGCACGTGCGATGATGTCGTCAATTGGATTGTCGAGAAACAAGTCAAGAAGGCCCTTGAATGCTTGCACGACATGGACTCTCTGTGCCTGCTTCTCCATGTATTAGACCTGCTATTGAAGAAGTGTCCAGAAGAGGCGATTGAGCTTTGTGTGGCTTATTTCCCCGCATTGACTCCGTGGAATGTTGAGCGGTGCTTGTTTGGAGATCAATCCAGTGCCTCTTACCCCGTCCAAGAGCTGCTCCGACCAGAAAACATCCCGCAGACAGCCAAGTACTTCCATTACCTCGTGCGACTCATGCAAGATCACGCCGACATTGTTGGCCAAGATGCCATCCTCGTGAATCGATGCCTTCAGCTGTGCTTTGGCGGGTCGAAAGTTGTTGGCAAAACTTTCGAGAGGAAGAAGACTGGGTCCAACGACGTCATCTCATGGTTCTGCTCGGTGTTGAAGAGGCCCAGACGCTACACGTATGACCACACGACAGCGTGGGAGCTGTGCGTGAAAAATCACGTCTACAGTGGCGTGTTGGAGCTCACCTTTCAGTCTCTGGCGAAGGAGCCGAAATCAGGAAAGGGGCAGCATGAGTTAGATCATCTGGTTCAACTCGTCGTCAAGAAAAAGGAACTCCTCCTTCTCGAAGAACTCTTGTCTCGGTCGACTGCTGTTTGCGAAGATGTCGCCGCTGGTGTGATTGAGAAGATTTTGAACCATATTGAGAGTGCAGCCGAGAAGGGTGACGAAGAACTTATCACGACAGTTGTCCACGCCCTATTGAATGCTGTTGGACCGTCAGAAGGGATGCGACGCCTCGCTCGATTCCCACTGCTGTTTTCGGCAAGCCCATTGGCCATGTACCAGACGATCGTCGAGGCTCACTTACTCGACCAGCGCCAAGACGAAGAACTCAACTTTCTGCTGGAGACAATGGACACGCACGTTTGGGCTGCTTACAAGCAAGCGTCCATGTGCAACAACGTGTCTTTTCCCCCGCAAGTTGAGGCCGTTTTCGAGTTGGAGCGAGGAGCAATGAAGACACCCCTTGATGAAGCGAAGTACGAAAAATGGCGAACGAAGCAAGTCAAGTACGAGGCAGAGCTCGAGAAGCATCGCCGTGACGAAAAGCAACCGGGAAACGACACAGCGTTGGACTCGCGCAGTCTATCATTTTGGAACACCGTTGCAGCGCCTAATGTTCAGCAAGTGGCGCGTTGTTACGAAACTCGAAGCAGTGATTGGGGTGGTGAAGTCCAGCTCCATGATGCAACGTGCGCGGGTTGTGACCTTCCTGTCGTCATCATCGCAGACGGTAAGTAGAATGCTACGCGATCGCCACTAACCATTTCTAACCATTTTATGATGTGTTGGTTGCGACAGATAACTGCAATATGGAGGTTGCGCTCCTCCCTTGTGGCCATGCGTTTCACACCGTGTGTGCAACGGATGCGGCGTGCCCCGTTTGCTTCGAATCCAACTTCGACTCGCTTGCACATGAAGTGTGGTAAACTGTTCACAATTTTTCAAACAGCCTGCTGTCTTTCAGTGTCAAATAGAAGGGCTATGAGATGCCAACGAAACAACGTCTGTGTTACAGCACGTATGTCTCCATGTCATGCATATTCTATGGTACATATTCAGGTTGCCGACAGACTCACTGCAGCAACGTCTAGGATTTTGTGGCGGGCAAGAAGTCGGCAGATCGGAGAAAGTCGACAAGTTCTGCCTTCTCGTTATCCGCAAACTGGCGATTGTGACCACAATGGAGAGCGAGCAGTCTCCCCAAGGCTTGTGGAGTCCCAGTCACGGCAGCAAGCCCTGGCGACTTTGCCGCTACCTGTGTCTCCTCTTGCAGCTTCCACCGGCGTTGGAGGGAGTCCATGATGTACTCGACCATTTCCAGCACGACCGCAATGTCAAGATCAAATTTCATCCCAGGATGCTGTTCAACGGCGGATTGAAAGGCTTGGTGGACTTGAAAGATCGTGAGCGGCCGAATCACCAGCCCTTGACGATCAAATGCTTCAAGCGTCAGTTGCGTTCGTTTCGGTGGGGGCAGCTGACCTCCCCACGTGAGCATCGAGACGGTCCATGCTCGAATGCGATCATACCCACCACTCTCCGCCGCTTGAAGGAAGCACTGTCCGCAGTACCCATCAAGGGACGCGATTTGCATCCACATGGCCGCCAACAATTCTTGCGGGAATGATGCTGAAGGCGCTGCCACTGTGGTGGAGCTGCTGTCTAGCACCGAAATCTCAACATGCGTCCCACTCGAAACCCGACTTGCCGACGTGTCTCGCGCTTCCGCGTGACGCATCGCACGTCGCCCCAGTGACAACGAAGCCTCACTGAAGCGTCGAACCATGACATCCGAAAGCGGAGCCCCAGGTTGCGGGCGTGTCTCTGCCTCGCTTCGTCGTCGAACGCGCTTCTCGCCAGTGACGAGCGTCGGACACCTCGATAGAAACGGCATGACGTCACTGAGTGACGATGGAGCCGAGCCGTCTTCATCGGGTAAGTCATTCTCGTTGAGCGGGACGGGGCGAGGAAGATCGTATGTTTGGTCACCAAGCTCTACACGGAGTGCGACGCCGGACTTGAGGGACGCACCGTCTGATATGATCTCGTCATTGGGATCCGAGCAAAGCAACTTCGGGCACGTAGCAGCGAGGTAGTTCCCGGCATTGTCGGTCTCCCACCATGTCAACCAATTGACTGCTCGTCCAGCCCAGGATGCAACGAGGCGCTGAGCGAGAGCAGGCAAACTCGCAAACGTGCGATCAGCCACCAAGACGCATATGGCGTCACTTTGGCGCGCAAGGAAAGTCGCGACGAGCCCACCGATGGACTCGCCGTGGACACCGATTTTCTTGAGCCCCTTGCGCGCCTTGAGGTAGTCGACGATGGCGAGCGCATCCAAGTTGTGTGCCCACGGGGAGGGTACACCGGCGCAGCGACCGTAGCCACGGTAGTTGAAGAGAAGCACGTGACACTCCAAGTCGGTGTAGAACTTGACCCAGTCCATCTGGAAGTGGTGGAACTCGTAAAGCCCGCCGTTCGGGTTGCAGAGGATCATGACGGGCTTCTCCACTGAGAAGCCGCCGGCCGCAGGGACAAACATCGAGTCGATCTGGTGGTCGTTGTGGCCCGGAATCCACACTTGCTCGCCGTGCTGTATTACACGATCACTGTCAGTGTACATCACATCCCGCCAGGAGCAGTTAAGACGACATACGTACAAAGCGCACGCTGAGATCGGCGCGAATGAGGTCGAGCGTGGTAATAATGTCCACATCGACGGGCTTGCGCTGGCACAGTTCGCGCAAGATCCAGGAGAAGTCTCGCTTAGCGTTTGCAACTGCGGCCGACGGCCCAATGAGTGGCAGCACGTCGCGAACGCGCGCAAGCTTCTCCTCGAGCGTGACCACAAGTCGCCCTGGAACGAGCTGCTGCAGCTGCTGCTGGCGCTGGGACGATGACGATGAAGGCGTCAACGACACGGGCGACGACGTGGCCGACAAGCCCGTCTTGGGCGTGGACGCCGGGGTTGATGCAGGCGTCGCCAACTTGGACGTCGTCAGGAAAAGCTGTTGACGGCGGAGCTCAAACTCCTTTGTCGACGCGGACACGAGATCTGCTGTGTGCTTGGCAAGGTCGTGTGTGGAGAACGTCACGAGATCCTGAAGCGCTGAGAGCAGGCGCGCGCCGTTCATACCGATGTTGCCGTCCTTCTCGACCTGCTCGAGCGCGCGCAGCAGCGGCACGACGAGCGTCTCGATTGAAAACTCGTGATTCTGATGGCGCTGCAGGAAGCGCATGCGGCGCTGCTGAGCCGCGGCGCTACCTGCGGGCGCGACGTAGGTGTCGCCCAGCGTCTGCGCCAACTCGTGGGCCGCGTCGATCGCCATCGTGAGCCGGCGCTTCGAGAGCCGGGCAAAGTTGGTCTCGCCGTCGCGTACGACGAGCGCGAGCTGCCCCGGGTAGCTCACGTACTGCGTGACCGTGCGTAACCCGAACAATATCGCCGACACGACCACGAGCAGCAGTCCCGGGAGCGTGAGCAGCCACACGAGCAGCGAGACAAGCAGCCTGAAAAACACACAGGACGACATCACACATACGGATGTCAACATCAGACACAGTAAGCCTGTGGGAATTAGAAGGCTCGGGATACGCACCATATCGACATGAAGAGCACGTTGAAGACCGTGTAGACCGCGGCCGTGAGCAGCGGATTCTGCATAGGATTCATACAATTCACACCGCCACGTTCAGTGAGTGAAGATAGAGGAGGAGGCATTCCACGCATCGCCGCAACGAATACGTACCATCACGATCGCGCGCCAGGGCATCCAGAGCTGCTGCGCGAGCCGCGAGGGCGGCGCGTCGTCCGCGGCGGCGGCGTCATGGCCGCCGTGGGCGTGGGCGTGGGAATGGCCGCACTGGCAGGCGTCCGGCTCGGGCTCTACGATCGCTCCGGCCATGAGTGAGCCACCGATCGAACGCGCGTGGAACGGCGGACGCAACAGCCGCAGCGTCTGCTGCAAGGGAAGCCGCGTGTGTGCGTGAAGGGCGCGCGACGCCGTTCGCCCGCTGATGTCGCGGGATGGCGCTCGGGCTCTCTTCGCCCGTTTCTCTGACGGCGTGAAGTTGTGAAGTTCGGGGAAAAAGAGCCTGTGGGGGTTGGCCGGCCACCCAAAAACCCAATTACGGGCAGCTCCAAAGTTAGCTCATCCAATCAAATGGCAGGAATCAACTCCAAGTAGCCAATCAGAAGCCTCCGTTGGCGAGCCATTGCGACAGGAAGGGATCAATGCGATTTATACCGGGAGTGACGGCGGGGTCTAGTGGGACTGCGGCGTCGCAGCGCCGCCGGCCTTCTTGCCGCGCTTGCGGTTCACGACGAGCCCCACGATCTTCTTGCGCATGCCGCTGTCGATCACGATCTCGTCCTCCACCGCGTCCGCGCCGCCGCCGACCGGATCGTCGTTGCCCTCGGCGCCGCTGTTGTTGTTGCTGTTCGCGTCGCTTGTGGGCTGCGCTCGCCGCGGCGACGACTGCTTGGCGGGCTCTTGTAGCGCGACTGACATGGCCGGCGCACGGCCAATACCGTTGGCGCGCGACTTGGGCCGCACACGCACGTTCGTCGCCGCAGTGTTGGGGGACGACATGCGGAGGATAAAGTGCTCCTCGCTTTCCGACGGTGCCGGCGCACGCACGCCGCCGTGGGCGTGCTTGTCGTTGGGGTCGACCACGCCGCCGGCGCCCGCTGTCGCCTCGGAGCGATGCAGCTCTCGCTCGGCCTTCTCGCGATTGATGACATCAAGCACACGGTTGAGCTTCTGCTCGACAACGTGGAGCAGCTCCGACGTTGGCGTCTCAATCGCGCGGCTGAGCTCGTGGTGGTCGTCGTAGTCGAGCGAGCCGTGGACGGTCGTGAGCTTGTTGAGGCACTTGAGCATGCACGCGCGGAACGCGTCCATCATGACGTTGGATCGGTTGAACCGGTCGGACAACGTCGAGGCATCCTTCTCGATGTCCTTGAGTCGCTCCGACGTCTGGTCCATCTCCTGGTAGATCGTGCGGGTGTTGATCGCGGAGCCTCGCAGGTGGCCGAGCTGTTCGTTGAGCTGCTTGTGCTTGTCGCGGAGCTTGCGCATTCGCGCGTCCGCGACCGCGTGCTCTTCTTTGAGTGCGCGCAGCGTCTCGTCGCGACTCACGAACTTGGCGATGATCTTGTCCACATCTCCCGTGCCGGCAGCCTCGATGATCTTCTTAAACTCGGTCTCCACCGCGAGCAGTTTGAGGTCGGTCTCGGACAGTTCCTCTTGGATCTCGGAGAAATGGGACATCTGTGCGCACGACTCGTGGCGCAGGCGGCGCGATTCCTTCATCTTCATCTCGCCAAGCGCCTCTTGGACGTTCTTCTTGCGCGACACTTCGCGCTGCTCCAGGATCTCGTACTTGAGCTTGGTCTGCTGGACGGCTTGCTGCATGTCGTCCAGCGCGCGGAGGTTTTCCTGCTTGCGCTCCCACCACTCTTGGTACAGGTTGCGGTACGCGTTCTCGGCGACGGTCTTTTCTTGTCGCGCCGCGAGTAGCGCCGTCATGTTGCTGGCGAGCTCGTGCTGCAGCGCCAGGAGCTGCTTCTCTCGCTCCAGCGTCGCCTTCTTGGCCGCCAGCGCCTCGCTTGTCAGGCGCTGGATCATGTGCGTGTACACACCCTTCTCCGTGAGCTCCTCTTCCAGCTTGGACTCGTACATCTAGCCACACCAGAATCACCGTTAGGTGGATACCCGTTGTCAACAGAGAACGTGAGACCGTACCGCCGACTTGTTTTCGATGCCCGTGGCCTGGGACTTGAGCTGCGACGTGTCGCTCTTGCGGCCGTGGAGCGTGGTCGTGAGACTCTCGATCTCCTCCTCGAGTTTGCGGATCTCCGCCTCCTTCTTCATGTTGGCGTTCTTGATCGTATCGTGCTCCTGTTCAACCAAAAGGGAAACGATGCGCCTGTCAGCCGCGTGTGATGCTGTCTCAACCAACGAACTTGACCACGTACACGTCGTAGAACGGCCACTTCGTTCACTTCCTTATCGACGATTTGGGTGTCCTCGCCCACGACAATGCCCATCGACGAGAGAAACGACGTCACGGACGGCGCAGTAATCTTGGTGCTCTTAGGCCCAGCGCGCGTGCCGCGTGGGGACACGAGGGAGCCCATGGCCGAGGCCTTGGAGTCGGCGCCGCTGCCGGCATTGCCCCCGTTCGCACCGGAGATCCAGCGCTGCCGCCCGCCGTACGTGCCACGCGTGCGGTCAGTCTGCGAGCCGTCCTGCGGCGGGATCTGGATCGTCAGATCCTCTTCATCGCGCGCATCCATGGCGGCTCCTCCTAGCGCAGCTGGCTTGTCGTCGCGTGTCGTTCCAGCGCGATTCCCCCGTGGCACAGTGAGAAGAGCAGGCACGAGGCGCTCACAGCGTCAACGCGGCCGCAAAAATACACGTTCAGCCAGCCTTGAAGCCAAGACGCGTCTCCGTATTTTTGGGCGGCGGAGAGTGTAGCCATCTTGCGCAGGTATACACGAATGGTATACAAGAGGTTACGGAGACCATGTAACCTGTTCTTGAACCTTCGGACAACCAAGGATACCAACCAACGATGAGCTCGCCTTGGCCTCTAGGGCTCCGTGTGATGGCCGCTTCTTCCACCGCAGCGTCAGCGCCGCCTCCGCATCTTCGTTCGTCGGCGCGTCATCGCGGGCACTGAATCATGGGCACTGAACCGGATTGGAGCCCGTGCGTGCGACCTTTCGGAAGATCGCGGGCGGTGTGACCAAATCCGCGGGAGGCGATGCGCATCATCCAGTCACACGCCTACCGATCGGCTGAGAGGGCCTATCTCCAACGCACAGTGCGCTCCAGACTCCAGAGAGGACGCTGCGGGGAGAAGGAGGAGAGTAAATAGGAATGAGACGTGTGCTGCTGCTCGCGCTCACGGTCGCGGCGGAGTTGCTAGGCGGCAGTCGGGCAGGCCATGAGCTTTTCGAAGGTGCGTCGGTGGCAAACGTGCTAACCTTACCGTCTTATCTGTACAGTAGATAACCGTACCGATGCACCACAGGCGAATGCCGCGCGTGGACCCCGGAAGAGCAACGCATCGGGTGCCACGCCGCCGCGTTTGGCGCGCTTCTGCTGACCGATAAAGCGGCAGCGCCGTCTCCGCTTCGCGTTGCCGGCGGCGATATGCTGGCGTGCGCACCAGTCGCCCACGGCTCTCTCTCGCGTGCGATCGCATTGGTGCGACGCGGCGGCTGCGCGTTCCAGGAGAAGGTGCGTGTTACTGTTGGGGTGAGAACCTTCGCTATCTCGAGAGAGTCGCTAACAGTGCTTCCCGGTGTCCTCTCTCGAACAGCTCGTCCACGTGGCCGCAGCAGGCGCCGTCGGCATGGTGCTCGTGAACAGCGATGACTCGGTGCTTCAACTGGGGACGCTCGAGTTCGCCCCGAGCACAGTGTTCGCGGTCTCGATCATTCGGTCCGAGGGCGATCGTCTCGTCGATATGGTTCGAGCCAACACGGCGGCAGACCGCCCCAACGACAGCACGTTCGCGATTCAGTCGAGTCTTCCGGCGATCGAGCAGGCCTGGCGCCGGATCGACTACCTCGTGACGATTAACGCGCCGCTGGTGGCCTACGACACGTTTTTCGAGGCGCTCCCGCCCCACACGCGGGATATCGACAAGTTACTCGATGCCATTCTGCACAACACAGCAACAGTCCACAGCAAGTCCAACCTGGATCCGACGACAAACGTACAGGAGCTCGTTGTATTCCTCCAGCAGTGCGCAGACGTGTTTCGTGGAGCGTGGGAGTTTGAGCAGGAAGCCTCGTTCCACGCCTCCATCGCTGCAGCGGCATTGCTGGCTGGGGAGAGAACTGGCCAAGACCTGAGGCCGCAAGCTCTTCGCCGACAGGTTGGCGAGGTCGCGGTCATGAAGCTTCTGGGGAGAGGATACTATGCGCACGCCGAGAGCCTCCTCCGGACCATCGGTACCAAGACCGCGAGTCCCGCCACACGATGCTTGGCGTCGTTTGTGAGCTTCCTTCGGGGCAGTGTGTCCATCGCTCTTGAGCTAGCCAGGGACTGCGGCATCCAAAACGCACAGTTCAACGTCACGGGGACGGAGCTGGAGGTCCCGCACGACAACTTTCTCCGCCTCGTGGCCATGAGCATGGACAGCGAAAGCGATTCTCGCTGCCTGGCGGTACTTGCCTCCGAAGATCTTGTCATTCCGGGTACCACCACCAAGACGCCGTGCTGCCGTCGACGCATCCACAGCCGCACGGACGACCTCCACACTGGGGAGGAGCCGCTGCAGGGCGCCGCGATCAACCGTCGCACGTTTTCGTACCAGACCGCGTTCGCCGAAGAGTTGCACCACACGCTCAACATCATGGGTGTCTTCATGGACGAGCTGGGGGCGTTCCACGAGTCACTCACGTTCTTCGACCAGGCGGCCAGGCTGTGTGAGGACTGGTCGCTGTCAACCGAGGTACGGACACCACTGGCAGCTGTGCCTTCTTTGTCTCATTGATCTCATACTTTGCTCTCACGAATTGTAGTTTCGGCGAGCGCTTGCGGTTCCTATTGTCTTCGACTCGACCGAGGAGATGGATAGCTACATGATGCAACTCCACCGCAATGTCGACGAACTCGTGCGCTTGCGACACAGACAAGCGCGGATACTGTCGTCGCTCTCGGGCGTGGACAACTACGCGGACGCATTTGCTCGCCCCGAGGAGGCCACGTATCTGCAGTACACCCTCACGCCGCCGACCATGTTTATCGGATACCAAGGGCGAGACGTGATGGCCTTGCAGCGAGCCGTGTTCTCGCTTCGCGCCGAGTTGTTCCCGAGCCTGAACTCTCGTTTCCAGCCGCTCAACGCGCTCTTCCAGCGACAGGAGCAGGCCCCTCGCCGGCGCATCGCGTTTGTCTCGAGCTGGTTCCGCAACCACTCGGTGGGGAAGCTTATCCTGGGCGTCATCAAACGGCTCGATCGCACCAAGTTCCACGTCATGGTCTACCGCGCCGTCCATTTCCTGCGCGCTTCGGACGAGCTGACCAAGGAGTTCCACCGAGAGGCCGACAGCTACATGGAGCTGCCCGCGGACGTGAACGACGCGCTCGCGCTGCTCCGCCACGAAGCCATTGATGTGCTGGTGTTTCCGGAGCTGGGCATGGACGCGTGGACGCTGCTGCTGTCGCACCACCGCGTCGCGCCCGTGCAGTGCGTCTTCTGGGGCCACCCGATCACGACGGCGAACCCGGCGATCGACTACTTTATCACGTCCGAGTTCTTCATCTCGGATTTCTTCGAAGGCGACCGGCAGCTTCAAGGTGGTGACTACAATGAAGATGAGGAAACCACTACAGACGCGTGGCCAGGCGCGTACCACGGCAGCTCGTTCTCGGAGCAAGTCGTTCTCTTCCGCGGCCTCAGCACCTTCTTCACCAACAAGTTTCCCAGCGGCCACGCAACGCGTCCGTTCCAGCGAGCCACGCTCCACTTGCCCGCGGTGGCGCGGCTCTACGTGTGCCCGCAGACGCTGATGAAGCTTCACCCCGACTTTGACGCCGTGCTCGAGGGCATCCTCACTCAGGACGCTTCTGCCCGGATCGTCTTGCTGGCCTCGTCGTCACAGCGCGTGTGGAAGGAGCAGCTCCGCCGCCGCTTCCGACGCCGCTTTGGGGATGTACGTCGTTCGTTTCCATATGACGCACTTGGTGATGGAAGGAACTCATGATGTGGCTTGTGGTGTGAATCTAGGCCCACCGCCGCGTGGTCTTCTTCTCGACGCTGCCGTACGACGACTTTGTCGGGCTGGTCGCGGCCGCGGACGTCGTGCTGGACCCGTTCCCGTTCGGCGGCGGCGTCACCACGCTCGACGCGCTCGCCGTCGGCGCGTACGTAACCTATCCCTTCATCCTTCCTGCCTCTCTTTCTCACTAATGGATTTGGTTGTGGTGGTGTAGCCCCGTGGTGACGCTGCCGTCGGCGCAGACCGTGCCGCAGCTCGCCGCGGGCTTCTTACGGTACATCGGCGTGACCGACACGGTCGCGCGCAGCGTGGACGAGTACGTGGCGCTGGCACTGGACGTTGCGGCCGACGGTGCGCGCCGAGACGCGCTCGCAAAGCGGATCCGCAAGCAGCACCACCAACTCTACGATGACGCCGCGACCGTGGACGACTGGGACGCGTTCCTCAGCGGCGTGGAGGTGGACGCCGGCCACACGCAAGCGTAGAGGCCACCCAACAACGTACGGTATTGCCATCGAGTCTGCTCATGCCATGACGTGGCGTGGCGTAGACACGCAGCCGTCGTGGTGTGTGGCAATAGCAGCCATGTTCCGTTGATGAGATGTTGGTGGGGGAAACTTCAACCGCCAGGAGAACGTATGATTGGTTGAAAATATTTTTTGTCGAGTCAACCAAATGGCCCGCACGTAAGCGGTTCTGTTCCGAGTCAACACGGGGGCGTGTCTATGGCCAGCTCGATTTTAGCTAAAACAGTAGATATTATTGTAAGTGACTGTTTATGGAGCCAGCAAACTATATCAAGATCAACTTGAAGAAGTCGACCGTCGCTTTGTTTGACGTAAAAAAGGGAACCAACGGGACTGACACCAGAATCGTGCCGAGGAGCTCCTAACGTTCAAGCTCATTCCGGAATCTGCTCGTTCTGCGGTAGAACCGATAATCACGATGAACGTCGAACTCAAGGACCTCGCGCCGCTGCTGCTGAAGAAGGAGCGCGCGGGCGGCGACGTGGACCCGGCGCAGCTCGCGGCCGTGCTCAACAACGGCGCCGCCAAGAACGCGCGCCGCAAGCAGCTCCTCCAGCTCGTGGAGACGCACCCGGTGCTCAAGGACCGCGACATGCTCTTCCGCAACCACACGGAGCGCTACAACTTTGGGCTCAAGAAGGCGTACCACTACATCCAGCTGCTGCGCGAGCACAACATCACCGACAAGGCCGAGCAGGAGCACATCTACCTCGCGCTCGGCGAGCCGCTCGCGATCGACGTGCACCGCTCCATGTTCATCCCGACGCTCGAGAACCAGGCGGACGACGAGCAGCAGAAGAAGTGGCTCCCGCTCGCGCGCAACTTCCAGATCACGGGTGCGTACGCGCAGACCGAGCTGGGCCACGGCTCGAACGTCCAGGGTATTGAGACCACGGCGCACTACGACAAGGCCTCGCAAGAGTTCATCATCAACTCGCCGACGCTCACGTCGCGCAAGTGGTGGCCCGGTGGCCTCGGTAAGACGGCGACCCACGCGATCGTCCACGCTCGCTTGTTCCTTGATAGCAAGAATGTGGGCGTCCAGGCGTTCCTCATCCAGCTGCGTTCGCTGCAGGACCACGAGCCGCTCCCGGGTATTGAGGTTGGCGACATCGGCCCGAAGGTCGGCTTCAACGCCGTGGACAACGGCTACTGCGCGTTCCGCAACGTGCGTGTGCCGCGCGACCAGATGATGATGCGCTACGCCAAGGTGCTCCCGGACGGCACGTACGTCAAGCCGAAGAGCGACAAGCTCGTGTACCTCACGATGGTGCAGGTGCGCGCGTACCTCTTGGTGCGCATGGCGCAGCTCCTGGGCGTAGTCACGACCATCACTACGCGCTTCAGCGCCGCACGTGTGCAGGGCCGCACGCCGGACGGCAAGGGCGAGTTCCAGGTGCTCGACTACCAGAACCAGCAGAACGGGTTGTTCCCCAACATCGCCATCTCGTTTGCGAGCTTCTTCGTGGGCAAGATGATGGTGAACGTCCACGACGAGGCGCTCGCGATCGTCAAGAGCGGCGGCGCGTCGTTCGGCGGCAAGCTCGCGGAGCTCCACGCCGTATCGTCTGGCGTCAAGGCCTGGGTCGCCGAGTACGTGAGCAACGGCATCGAGGCGTGCCGTCGCATGTGCGGCGGCCACGGCTTCTCCAACTCGAGCAACATCGGCCACGTCTTCAACGAGATCGTCGGCGCCAACACGTTCGAGGGCACGATCGACGTGCTCGTGCAGCAGCACTCGCGCTACCTCGTCAAGGTGCTCGTCGCGGCGCCCTTCAAGGACGGCGGCGCGGCGGCCGACTCGCTCACGGGCTTTTTGGGCCGCGTCAAGACGCTCGCTGACCCGAACCTGCGCTGCAAGGCCGAGGTCGCGTCCGACTTCCTCCAGCCGGCGGTCGTGCGTGAGGCGCTCGAGGTGCGCGCCGCGCGCAGCGTCGTGCGCCTCGCCAAGGAGCTCCAGGCGACCAACAACAACACCAACAAGTGCATGGTGCTCATGACGCGCGCGTCGGTCGCGCACACCGAGCTCATGATCTACAACGCGTTCGTCGCTGGCCTTGAGACCGTGCCCGCGGGCCCGACGCGCGAGGCCGTGCGTGCGCTCAGCGCGCTCTTCGGCACGTTTCTGCTGGTCAAGGGCCTCGGCGACTTCCGCGAGCACAACTACATCTCGTCGGCGCAGGCCGAGCTCGTGCGCACGCAGCAGGTGGCGCTGCTCCCGGTCGTGCGCAAGAACGCCGTGCTGGTCACGGACGGCTGGGACTTTACGGACTTTGAGCTCAACTCGGCCATCGGCGGCTACGACGGCGACATCTACCGCGCGCTCGTCAAGCGCGCGGCCGACGAGCCGCTCAACAAGACGCAGGTCGCGGAGAGCTACGAGGCGTACCTCAAGCCGCTCATCCAGTCGGGCCTCTAAGTGGACCGTATCCCCTCTATCACGGGGCGACGCCGTCAATGCGTCCCTAGTAACATGCTTGTAATAAACGTCATCGCCCTTGACCGTTTTGTATCTCGTCCATCTCCCCAGCCACGGCAGCGTTTGCCATGGTCGTGCCGCGACTTGACGTGAACAGTACGGCAAGCAGACCGTTCTAATAGCGCATCCCATGTGCCACCGCGCAATGTGGCGGTGGGTGCCATTGGCGCCTGCTTCCTGCCACACCACGGCGTCATCACGCGGCGCCATCACGCAGCCGGTGGCAAAAGTCCCGGCGCGGCGGGTTTTTGGTCGACGTCAACAGGAATGGGCCAGGCGGTCACAGAGACCCGCACCTGTTCACGGGCGACAAGTTGAACTTCAAGGACTCAGACTCAGAAGGACCAAATACTGAGTACTCGATGAATTCCGACGTATGATTGGGCAAGCGATCTCGTCGTTCTCAGACCAGCGACCGACGTCAGCCCCGTAAACGTCCCTTTCTTCGTCAACAATTGTTTCGGTAATGCAAAACGCTCACTTAGATCAGTTCGCATTCCCCGTATCAGTGATCAGGTACTGGATTAGCAGAATATAGCTCCTCGCAAACGCCCAAGAGCTACAAACTTCCGGCGGGCGGAGCGGTTGCGGAGCTCCACTCCCCTCCGTCGTCGAGACCTTAGCTCGCTGGCTGGTTTCAGATTCCCATTCCCCGCGCGGCGCCCACGAGCCCTCCTTCGCGCGTCTCCACCTCCTCCTCCATCTCCTCCTCCATCACCATGAACGTCGAGCTCAAGGACCTCGCGCCGCTGCTGCTCAAGAAGGAGCGCGCCGGTGGCGACATCGACCCGGCGCAGCTCACGGCCATCGTGCGCGGCGCGCCCGAGGAGAACGCGCGCCGCAAGAAGATGGTGGCGCTCGCGGCCGCGCACCCGGTGCTCAAGGACCGCGAGTTCCACTACCGCAACCACACTCAGCGCTACAACTTTGGCGTCAAGAAGGTGCACCACTTCATCAAGGTCGTGCGCGAGCAGAACATCACGGACCCCAAGGACCAGCAGTACCTCTACGGCGCGCTCGGCGAGCCGCTGCCTATTGATGTGCACCGCGCCATGTTCATCCCGACGCTCGAGAACCAGGCCGACGAGGCCCAGCAGAAGAAGTGGCTCCCGCTCGCGCGCAACTTCCAGATCCTCGGCGCGTACGCGCAGACCGAGCTGGGCCACGGCTCGAACGTGCAGGGCATCGAGACCACGGCGCACTACGACAAGAAGACCCAGGAGTTCATCATCAACTCGCCGACGCTCACGTCGCGCAAGTGGTGGCCTGGTGGCCTCGGTAAAACCGCCAACTACGCGATCGTCCACGCGCGTCTCTTCCTCGAGGGCAAGGACGTGGGCGTCCAGGCGTTCCTCATCCAGCTGCGCTCGCTCGAGAACCACGAGCCGCTCCCGGGTATTGAGGTGGGCGACATTGGCCCCAAGGTCGGCTTCAACGCGATCGACAACGGCTACTGCGCGTTCCACAGCGTGCGCATCCCGCGTGACCAGATGATGATGCGCTACGCCAAGGTGCTCCCGGACGGCACGTACATCAAGCCCAAGAGCGACAAGCTCGTGTACCTCACCATGGTCAACGTCCGCGCGTACCTGATCTACAAATTTGGTCTCGTGCTGGGCCAGGTCACGGCCATCACCACGCGCTTCAGCGCTGCGCGTGTGCAGGGCCGCACGCCGGACGGCAAGGGCGAGTTCCAGGTGCTCGACTACCAGAACCAGCAGAACGCGCTGTTCCCGTACATCGCGCTCTCGTACGCCGCGCACTTTGCCGGCACGACCATGATCAAGCTTCACGACGACGCGCTCGCCATCATCACGAGCGGCGGCTCGTCGTTCGGCTCCAAGCTCGCCGAGCTCCACGCCGTGTCCTCGGGCCTCAAGGCCTGGCTCGCCGAGAACGTCAACAACGCGATCGAGTCGTGCCGCCGCCTCTGCGGCGGCCACGGCTTCACGCAGGCCAGCAACCTCGCGCACATCTCGAACGAGGCCGTCGGCGCCGTGACCTACGAGGGCACGTTCGACGTGCTCGTGCAGCAGCACGCGCGCTACCTCGTCAAGGTGCTCGTCTCGCTGCCGTACAAGAACCAGCAGGACGAGAGCGTCAACATCATGACCGCGTTCCTCTCGCGCGCCAAGGCGCTCGCGGACCCGAACCTGCGCTGCGACGCCGAGCGCGCGAGCGACTTTCTCAACTTCAAGCTGCTGGTCGCGGCGTTCGAGACGCGCGCCACGCGCGCGATCATCCGCCTCGCCAAGGAGTTCCAGGCCACGAACAACGACCTGAACAAGTGCATGGTGCTCATGACGCGCGCGTCACTCGCGCACTCGGAGCTCATCCTCGTGAGCTCGTTCGTCGACGGGCTCGCGACCATCCCGGCCGGCCCGACGCGCGAGGCCATGAAGACCCACTGCGCGCTCTTCGCGCTCTGGCTCATCGTCAAGAGCCTCGGCGACTTCCGCGAGGACAACTACATCTCGTCGGTCCAGGCCGAGCTCGTGCGCTCGCAGCTCATCGCGCTGCTCCCGGTCGTGCGCAAGAACGCCGTGCTGGTCACGGACGCCTGGGACTTTAGTGACTTTGAGATGAACTCGGCCATCGGCCGCTACGACGGCGACATCTACCGCGCGCTGGTGGAGCGCGCCAAGGACGAGCCGCTCAACAAGACGCAGGTGGCCGAGAGCTACGAGGCGTACCTCAAGCCGCTCATCCACTCGGCACTGTAAGAAGGCCGGGGTTGTCGATAGGAGAGAGAGAGACGGCGGGGATGACACCGATCGCCCCGTTTGGAATGTCTGAATATCAACATCGTTCGTTTGACTCCTTACTACGTAGTACACGGTATCACCTCCTCCGGTAGGCCTTCTGTACTGTACAAACTCTAGCAAACACTCACTCGCCCTTGGGCTCCACGAGCGTCACGGGCAGCCGCAGCACCATACCAGTGCTCCAGGGAAGGTCGCACTCGATCTCGACGCGGTACGCACACCTGACCATCTTCCCGCACGTCGACGTCGCGGGCGGAGCGCTTCCGTCCTTCAGAACTTGAAGCGGCAGCGGCAGCGACTGCGAAACGTGGTCGCCAGCGCGGACGCCGGGAAAGTTGTACGTCGCGATGATCTGGGACTGTGGACGCGACGAGTAGCCGACGTTCAAAGTCACATCCTGGCGCAGCGTGAAGCGCATCGAGCGCAGCGCGACCTGCGAGTCGTTCCGCACGTCGCACTGGATCATGGCTGTGTCGCCCGGGTGGTACGCGTTGCGGTCCATCTTCACGGCGACGTCACACGCACCTTTGGAGATACACCGCAGATACCGCACGCGCCTGGAAATGGCGTCCTCGCTGCGTGGCGGCGCTTTCAGTACCGGCTCATGGACGGGGAGCGCGCACACGGCGCGAGGAATCGGGTGACGCACGCCGCCGACGTCGAGCGAGGCCTTGAGCGAGTATGAGATGCTCGCGTGGACGCCGTTTGCCCACTCGACGCCGTGGTCTCGCAGCGAGAACACGCCCGGCAGGTTGGCGGGGAGTTGGTACGCGAACGGATACGCGTAGCTGCCCGGCGCGTAGAATGCCGGCGTGAACTGGGCGATGACAATCTGAAAAGAGAACGGCAGACTCACGTGAGTGAGCCAGACAAACTATCATACACTGACAGATGACGGGCGCACCTTCTCGGAGAAGATGGCGTGCTTCTTGCAGCGCGCGCGCGTCTTGTCGCTGTGGCGCTCGGTCCATGCAACTTTTTCTTTACCGGAGACCGTGACCACAAGCGCTACGATGGCAGCAAATGCGCGGCGTTAGCGAGGCCAGCCCGAGAAGGGACGCGATACTGGAGACGCTAGAGCTACGCACCGTCGCACGCGATCGGTTCCTGGATGGTGGCATGGACCACGCCCGTGACCAGCTCGCCCGAGTGGTACGCGCGCCGGTGGAGCTCGATGGCGACCACGGCCTTGGAGCCGAGCCCCAGCGCCGTCGGCCGCAGCGCGCTCATGTGGGATGTGTAGGAAAATACTAGTACGACAGAGACGTTCTTCGGGCGTGAGATGGAGGAGTGAACCTCGCGCGGGTCCACGCGTGGACCCACGCTGGCCCGCGAGTCGACGGTGGGTGGATATCTTCTTCTTCTCCCAGCGGCGGTGGGTTCGCACAGGATTCTTTGGTGTCGGGAGAGATATCTCCAAAGCCGCCCCAACAACCACTCTAGATGGTACTCTTTTCTCAAAAGAGGGGAACTAGAGGAAATGGGGCTGGTAGTGCAGTTTATTAGGGCCAAATTTAGTTCACCTTCACAAACGCATACCTCTATGAGCAGTGATCAGCATATGGACCCAGGAGGTTCAACGTCAACTTCAACATGGACAACCATAAACAGACCCCGGAGCTTTCCCCGAAACGCGTTTGGCCCGCGAAACCTGTCGCAACGCAAACTCCCAGAAAGTCTTGCGCCTCACATCGGACCAGCTTATTTCCAAAGTTCTCTCGACAGTGCCGACCCCAACCTCTTACCAGCCAAGATCTCGACGCTACACTGTGCTCTTCACCCGTCAGGTCGACTCCACCGCTGAGCTCGCGACCTCCAGCAGCTGCGCTCGGACCCTTGGGCCTACGTTGTGGGCGAACCGTTGGGGTCTTGGCGCAGTCGCCGGAGTCGCCGATCGCTCGAGCCGCTCTCGTCCGCCCGTCAAGCCAGGCCGCCGGAGTACTACGAGTGTCACCTCCTGCTCGCGGACTGCGGTGTCCACGTGAGCGGGGCCCACTTGGAGCGTCACTTGCAGCGCGTGCGCGACGTGAAGCGCAAATCTGCGATCCCGGCGACCGCTACGCCGCAGGACGTGCAGCTGACGGACGCCGCAACGCTCGCGGTGATGCTGCCCGAGGTCGTGCCGCCTCGTCGTGGCCAACAGCTAAGGCCCTCGGACCCACAGTATGGGCGTACTTTAGTTGGGGTACCGGCGCAGCGAGTGCGCCGGCACCCCAAAAAGCACGCCCACACTGTGGGTCCGCAGCCACCTGCCCGGGTGTGTTATCGTGTAGGGCGCTCTCTTTTGAGACCTAATACCTAGAGCGCTGTTATCTCATTCGTACTAGCCGACAAATACACAGCTCATGTTTGTTTAACATTTGGTTAATAGCTTCCTTGTGCACAAAGAATCGGACGGGCACAGTCGCCGTCATTCCTGAGGCAAGCGCGGGTCCAGGGATCGCAAATGCAGTCCGGCATACATTCGATAACTTGTGTAATATCATACCCTTCGTTATCGACTCCAATCGGTTTTGCCGTGAAACCTTATATACCTTGTCAACATGATAGTAGTACAGTACGCAGGATTCCACTGCCTCGGACATGAAGACTCTACAAACCAATAAAAAACCTTTCAGAACACTATAAATAGTCGCTGTCAACGCATATAATTGGTAAGATTTGATTTGTAATATAACATTGCTGTTGAATAGACCCATAAAATGTCGTGATAATCAATATTATATTTCTGGGACAAGATAATCGTGTCGGAGCTGTAGTTCTCCTTCGGAGCACTACCAGAATAATCATATAGTATTGTGGAATTTAACTTATTCGCAAGGGGATCTCGCCCTAAATCGGTTGATGAACAAGGTTATAAATTGGGGTTACGTTATAGGTTAGTCGGGGTTACTCATCCAGTGACACCCTTCGCAAATCTGCCGATTGCGATTTTATGATGGTGTTGGGACAGAATGCCACTCCAACAGCCGGCATTCTGTCGGAAAGCGACAGAAATCTGTTTCCAACCGATTTGG